>ML738394.1:0-123453 GCA_009193505.1 Aspergillus transmontanensis | reverse complement strand
TTTTTTTTTTTTTTTTTTTTCTTGTTTTTTTAAAAAATCCTAGTATTTACTTATTCATGTAGGGAGAGTAGAAAAATGTAGCCTTTGAAAGAAATGGCTGTTTATGCTCACTTTACGGAGTCATTGTGAAAGAATGCCATCACTAGAATCATATACAGAGTATACCCTAGACATATTGGGATTTCGCTGAATGAGAAGGTGTATATTATTGTATTAATCAAATAGTTTTCTATCGTATCTGTTGGGTCTTCCCACAGTATGTATGCCCCATGGAGCTGGGAGCCACGAGTCTCCTGGCTAAACATAGTGGAGTATAGTGATTGAAGGTACTTCTAATCTATTGGGAGGAACGCCACTCCAAGGCTGATCGGACAGTAAGCTCGGTCATTAGGAACTGGCTACTAGTAGCAATTCAACTTGAAACATGTGGACTACATGCTCGTATCGACTGGGAAGGGCGGACAGCCACCCCAAGCGCCAAACTAGATTTAAAAAGGGAGATTTCTGAGTACTGGCATTCTTTCCGCATCTTCTCATATCAGGACATTTGACTGGTAGTTTCTGCAATTGTTGACTTACCCCTCTGAAGGCCACCACGGAGGTTGATAAAGATACGATCACTATTCCATTTTATTATGGGTAGTCTAGACCCTGCGAGAGAGGCATTACAGCCTATGTTCGCTATGGATACTATTGCCGACTCGATTCAACATGCTAAAATCCCCCTTACCCACATCCAAACGGCACATGCGGCCTCCAAGTTGCAAGAAGAGATGATTCTTGCGACAATGATGGACGTGGACCACCAGGTCTATCTGGAAACATACCATTTCACTACGACTCAGAAGATCCAGGCCACCCAGCTGTCCCAGGCCCTGCAGAGACTGATAGAAAAACACGCCATCTTGCGGTCATTGTTTTGTTGGGACGATAATGGCAACAGCACAAAGTCAACCATGGTGCGTCTTGTGGTTCTTGATACGAAATACCTTCTCAAGATGGGCACCTTCATTGGGTACAACGCCCAGAATGCAAATGTGGTATTTTATATGATAGGATCGCCCTTTTCAGCCGGTGTAGAGTGGTCCGGGGAATTGCCATGGAAGATTTCTCTTTCGCAATCGTCCGATCAACAAGGATCACGATTGACTCTGAGCTTCCACCACGCAATACTAGATGGGACCTCGGCACGCCAGCTACTACTTGGGATTCAAAATGAGCTAGACTCCCCAGCATCTGTAGTACCACAATTCGACATCTTTGCAGCCAACAAAGCCCTGGCTAAACGGTGCAATGATGATACTCGCGCTCAAATCAAGGAGAAGTTTGCGGCAGTGCAAATCACACCTAACCTCCAAAGTATGGAGCCTGGCCAGCGATCGACTGAGAACTTCCGGCACGCCGAGCAAACAAGCCGCATCGAAACGAGGTTTCCCCCTCATGCTGCTAGAGCTGCCGTTCCCGCCTGGATAGCAAGATTGGCGCTATCGATGGCATTGTGCTCGTGCCAGGAAGTCAGTGAGACAGTGTTCCTGGAGATCATGTCAGGTCGAAAGGCTCTTTCACAGCAGCATCAAGGGGTCCTCGGTCCTCTATTGGCTCCTCAAATTCGGCATGCCCGGTTTCCAAGAGATACCCCGCTATCCGATGTTGCGCAGTCACTGAAGTCAATCCACGATGTTGAACATGGGTTTTCTGTTGGTCAGCTCAAATCACTTTTACCGGAGCTAGCCCATCATATTGATGTCAGCCTTGTTTGCCAGACAGACATGTCGTATCCTTCAAATGGAGTTGGCGGTTTCCTATGGGATTGCCGGGAGACAAAAACTGACATTCCTTTGGTCGTCGAGCTATTGCCACCGAGAGAAGGATTCTTTCACGTCAGTATACGTTATCATCAAAATAGGTATACGGACGACTATATAACTAGGCTCCTGCGAACCTTTGGTGGGTATTTGGAATGGCTGCAAGGAAACCACACCCACCTATCCCATTATACCTTTCATCACCGGAGCTCGGAAGGTGATCCACTTCTCAACATTGTCAAGAGACACGAAATCGATGCTATACCACAGGAGCAGCTCCACTGTTCGACCGATCCTAACATCAAAACTGAGGTTGGCGTCCATGAAATATTTGAATTCCAGGCAAAGCGAACGCCACAAAAGATCGCTTTACAATACGAGAATTCCCAGTATATGACCTACGCCGATCTGAACCTACGATGCGACGAGATGGCAGGCGCCCTTGCGTACCAAATCGGGCGCTTAGTCCCACGACCAGCTGATTACGAGGAGGTGGTTGCAATCTGGTTTGAAAAGAGCATTGATATGATTATAGCCATCATGTCGATTCTGAAAGCTGGTCTAGCTTATGTCGTCATTGATGTGAATCACCCGGTTGAGCGAATCGCATATATTCTTGAGCTGTGCAAGGCAAACATTATTCTGTGTGGCAACATGACCGGCGCAGAGAAACTGAGCGAAATCGCACGCAGGAGAGGTGCATCAATATTCACTTTAGGTGGTCTTCTCAATGAGCAGAACCCTCAACTAGGCCAACGCTCTCTCAATAAAAGAAGAGAAGGGTTTTCGGCTTCCTCGTTGGCATGTGTTCATTTCACCTCAGGGACGACTGGAGTGCCGAAAGGAATCATGATTGAGCATCGCAATATCGCGGCAGTTATACGTACCAAAGTGCCTGGTTTTATGGGGGACTGGACTGCTTGTCAGCTTCAGTTGACAGGCCCTACGTTCGACATTATAATACTAGATGTCTTCGGCACACTAGGATGTGGGGGACGGCTTATACTTGGTTCAACAACGAGCTTGCTATCCTCACTGCCCCAGTGGTTGGAGAAGACCAGCGTAACACATCTATGCACGACGCCTGCCGTGGCAAGTGCATTCAATGAACAGATTCCAGTTTTTCTGCGTGTTATTACTCTTGGAGGAGAAGTGTTCCACCCTTCCCTCTTACGAGATACGCCCAAAGAATGTCGTATATTTAACGGATACGGTCCTAGCGAAACCACAGTCGTTGCGACACTCTATAACACTGACCCGAGCGACCAGTCTGTACAAAAGATTCCCGTTGGGCTGCCTTACGGACAAAGTCGAATCTATGTTGTAGTACCACAGACCTTCCAACAAGTAGCTGTTGGGGAAGTTGGGGAGATCATTATAGGAGGGCCGCAAGTCACGCGAGGCTATTTGGGAAATCCAGAACTAACAGCGTCGAAATTTCAACCTAGCCCCTTCCCTGACTCTAAACTGGTATATCGAACGGGAGATTTCGGCCGGTTCATGCCTGATGGGACGCTGGACTACATTGGGCGCATTGACAATCAGGTCAAACTCCGAGGCCAAAGAATAGAAGTGGAGGAGGCTGAAGCAGTAATTACAATGCATAGTCGAGTGAAAGCCTGTGCAGTTGTTAAAGCTGACACATCTGATGGCGGCTGTTTGGCAGCATTCGTCGAGTTACATACAAGATCTACAACCGATGACCAGAACGGAGCGTCTGGAGAGCTTTCTTGGTCCCAAACTAAAAAGGAGCTCATGTCCAAGGCGTCTCAGACTTTGCCGGAGTACATGGTGCCAGCGTTTATCTTCCAGGTGAAAGAGCATCTTCCACATACGATGAATGGAAAAGTTGATCGACGTGAGCTGTCGAATCGAGCCACGAAACTGATCGAGGACGAGGCGCAACTCGCAACAGCCAGTTATTCCGAACCCCAGAGCAAAGCGGAGAGGGTTGTATGTAATGTGTTTGGTGATGTGTTGTCGTGTCGAGTGGGAGTCGATGATAATCTCCTGAACATGGGTGGACATTCCATCACTGCCATCCGAGCCGCTGCCAGAATTAATCGCGAGCTGAATCTTGAAATCACCTTCCGAGATATCTTGCAATTTCCTACTCCTCGTTCCTTATGTGCCCGGATTTATCAACCAGGCGAATCATCAGAGCAATCAGAAGCACGGAAGCCAAGATTGGTCCGAGTTTCAGAGCCTGTGGAGCTATCTTCTGCTCAATCTCGGCTGTGGTTCCTAGACCAGCTACACCAAAGCTTAAGTTGGTATCTAATGATATTGGCCTTCCGGGCTCGAGGCCCGCTTCGCCTAGATGCGTTGGAAGCGGCCTTCCTTGCCCTTGAACAGCGGCATGAAACCCTTCGAACAACCTTCGAGCAAAAAGACGGAGTAACTGTTCAAGTGGTCCATCCATTTCAGCACAGGCCATTGCGAGTAACAGATATAAATGGAAGCAATAAGGAGCAAGCGCTTCACAAGGCACTCCTTAAGGAGCAGACCACGCCTTTTAATCTTACACGAGAGCCTGGATGGAGACCGTCAGTCTTTCGGATGGATTCACAGAACCATGTCATATCGATTGTTATACATCATATCATAGGAGATGGCTGGTCGATGGGTATTGTGCTTCGGGAGCTAGCGGTGCTGTACGCTGCGGCTATCAGAGGAAATGATCCAATGACTCGATTGCCACCACTCCAGCTTCAATATCCTGCCTATTCTGTCTGGCAACGGCAGGAGGAGCAACTTGCTAAGCACCGCCATCAGCTCAAGTACTGGTCTGAACAGTTACAAGGTAGCCAGCCGGCTGAGTTTCTCTGTGACAAGGCACGGCCGTCCAGTCCATCAGGCAATGCTGAAGTGAGAACACTGAGCATTACAGGGGAGATATATGACCAGCTCCGAAGCTTTTGCCACAGCTATCAAGTAACGCCATTTGTACCCCTGCTGGCAGCATTCCGAGCCGCTCATTATCGTCTCTGTGGGACCGAGGATGCGACAGTTGGGACACCAATAACGAACCGGAGTAGAGCGGAGCACGAAGGCATAATCGGGTTGTTTGTCAATGTGCAATGCATAAGGATTCATATATCGGAAACTGATTCATTCGATACATTGACAAAGCATGTCAGGGATACCGTAACGGCGGCCTTCAATAATGAGGAGGTCCCCTTCGAGGATATTGTCTCAGAGCTGCAACCCACAAGAGCTACGGATCGTAACCCATTGGTCCAGACAGTATTCGCTGTCCACCCGGAGGGCTTTGATCAGATCTCCCTTGAAGGGCTCCACACTGAAAGAATCAATGTCACATATGCTACCAGGTTCGATCTAGAGGTTCACTTCTATCAGCATGCCGATGGCCTCGCAGGTGAGATCATGTATGCCACTGATCTCTTTCACTCCGAGACAATCCAAGCAATATCATCAGTCTTCATGAGTATCCTCCAATATGGCGTGCAACGCCCTAATACAAAGATTGATGTTATACCACTCATGCAAGCACCATCGACTTTTCAAGATGTGGACATAGTCCGAACTCCGTCCACTGACTACCCGAAAGAACTAAGTGTAGTCGAACTCTTTGGTCAGCAGGTCGCTGCCTCTCCCACAGCAGTGGCGGTCAAGGACTCGTCCTGCCAACTAAACTATGCTGAGCTTGACCAGCAATCTGATAGGATTTGTCACTGGCTGGTGGGGCAGGGATTGCCGGCTGAAACAATTGTTGCTGTGTTCTCCCAGCGGTCATGCCAAACAATTACCACATTTATGGGAATCTTGAAGGCCAACATGGCGTATTTACCCTTGGATGAAAGAGTCCCCGATGCTAGGATTGAGGTTATCATGGCCTCCCTTCAAGGTCCTCGACTTATCTTGGTTGGTCCCGGTGTTCGAACTCCAGTCATTGCGCTTAAAGATGTTAAAATAATGCCCATCTCCTGTATCATGGAGACGAACGATATACCTCCTGTGGACCCTGTCGCGTCCCCTTCGGCCAGCAGTCTAGCGTATGTTATCTTCACGTCTGGTTCGACTGGTCAACCGAAGGGCGTTATGATTGAGCATAGAGCCATCGTATCACGTATGAAACATGGCAACACCGTGAACGAGGACGATTGCGGCAAGACGTGGGCTCATCTGATTAGCATTGCGTTTGATCCTTCGGTTTTGGAGATCTTTACTCCGCTTCTCAATGGTGGAACGATTATCTGTATAGATGCTATGACGGTACTGGATTATACTGCTTTAGAGAAAGCTTTCCACGAAGCGCGCGTCCGATGCGCTGTGCTCACACCCGCTATGCTGAAGCAGGTGCTTTCCCAATCACCGGGTGTCGTTGCGCAGCTCGATACGTTGATTGTGGGTGGTGACCGAGCAGACCCTAAAGACATGTCCATGGCACGGGCCCTAGTTGCATCGAGCGTGATAAACGCGTATGGGCCAACGGAAAACACCATCGTCAGTACAGCTTATCGCATATCGAAGGACAGTGAATGTCTCAATGGCGTACCAATTGGCCGAGCCATTAAGAACTCGGGGGCATATGTCATGGACCAAGAGCTACGCCCTGTTCCCCCAGGAGTGATGGGTGAGCTTGTTGTGGTTGGTGACGGACTTGCACGGGGCTATACAGATCCTAAACGGAATACTGGGTTGTTCATCACTGTCACGATCAACGGGCGCTCGATTAGGGCGTATCGCACCGGAGACCGTGTCCGGTATCGCCCAGTTGATGGTGAGCTGGAATATTTCGGCCGACTCAATGACCAGGTCAAAATTAGAGGACATCGGGTGGAGCTAGGCGAGATAGAGCAGGCTCTATTGGATCAAGGAAGATTGGCCGAAGCGGTTGTTGTCTTGCAGCAAAACGATGCTGAACACGATCCTCGTCTGGTTGCTTTTGTGAGAGAGGAGCGAAATACCGAAGATAAGGAACACAATGACGAGCAGCAGCAAGAGGAAGGATGGAAGGAGATCTTCAGCACAGCCGTGTATGACGTTGGGATTCAGAGTCATCAAGTTGGCCGCGACTTTTCTGGTTGGACGTCGATGTACGACGGAACTAACATTGACAAAGGGGAGATGAATGAATGGCTGGATGACACCATTTCAACTCTGCTAGATGGCCGCCCCCCTGGCAATGTCTTGGAGGTAGGGACAGGCTCTGGAATGATCTTGTTCAATATACCACAGGGCTTGAGGAGCTACGTGGGTCTAGAGCCTGCCCAGCCAATTGTTGACTTTGTCCAAAAGACCATCCATGATCATCGTGGCGACCTGAAAGACAAGGTTCAACTGCATACCGGGACAGCGGCAGATGTGGGCAAGATAGCAGAGTTTTGCACTGCGCAACCAGATCTGGTAGTGGTCAACTCGGTCGCCCAGTACTTCCCAGGCGGATATTATCTTGCTCGAACAATAGGCGATCTTCTGAAAGAGCACAAGGCGAAAACTCTGTTTTTTGGCGATATGCGATCCAACGCCTTGTATAGCCAATTCCAAGTGTCCAAGGCTTTACACATTCTTGAGGATAAGGCTGAGCCCAGCGCGATCCGCAAGATTATGGCTGAGACTGTGGAGAATGAGACAGAGCTACTTGTCGACCCAGGCTTCTTTACTGCTTTGCCTCAACAATTTCCCGGCCTCATCAGGCATGTTGAAATTCTACCTAAGAAGATGCGAGCCACCAATGAACTGAGCTGTTATCGCTATTCCGCTGTCATCCACACTGTCCATGGCGACCATCCCCTCTCTATCCAGACCATTGAGAGTCACAAATGGATTAACTTTGTCTCAGAAGGTTTGGATCAGGCTGCCCTCATCGATATCCTTAGCAAGAGAACCGAAGATACGGATGTTGTAGCCGTGGCGAACATCCCTCACCAAAAGACGGTGGTTGAAAGAGTCGTCCTCGAAGCACTAGAGAATGAGGTAGAGAATTGGCAAGGAATAGCATCTATTCGCGACGAGGCCCACAAGCGCAAATCACTCTCGGTCATTGATTTGATAGACATAGCTTCCACTACAGGATTTCGCGTAGAGGTAAGCTGGGCTCGACAATTTTCACAGGTCGGCGGTTTCGACGCGATTTTCCATCGCATCCATCCAGAACAAAGTCAGGGACGGGCAGCATTCCAGTTTCCAACAGACCACGACGGCCGCCACGCTGATACATTCACAAACAATCCAATGCTGCCTGGACTACGGAAGCCCATTGAACAGACCTTGAGAGAAGGGTTGCAGCAACGACTTCCTTCATATATGGTACCCTCTATCATTAAGGTTCTCGATCAGCTACCTATAAACCATAGTGGCAAGGTGGATAGAAAGAGACTGGCACAAATGACAGTGACTGTTTCTCCATCGGTAGATGAGATAGAGAGAGAGTATGTGGCACCCAGAGACGACTTGGAACAGACTCTTTGCGAGGAATTCGCCAATATCCTTGGCACAGAAGTTGGCATTATGGATAATTTCTTCAATCTCGGCGGACACTCTCTGATGGCAACGAGAGCGGTATCCAAAATTATTGGTCGACTCGGATCTGTTCTAAATGTCCGAGATTTATTTGATTATCCAACTCCCGCACAGCTCGCCAGGAGAATCTCGGTGCAGAGGGACGGTGAAATGAATGAACCCACGGTTGGTGCATCGCACGCACTCAAAGACCTTGCCCCGATTGAAGTTGTGGGATGGCGAGAAGCAGTCAGGGAAGCTGGACTACACGATGGAGACATAGAAATGGTAATGCCGTGCACCCCTTTCCAAGAGGGTGTCCTTACAAGCGACATTGTTCTTGAGGGCCGCTCAGCATATCAGGCGGTTGTGCAAGTGACAATAAATTCTACCCTCGACCTGGAGGCATTGTCTGCTGCTTGGAGAATCACTGTTAACAGGGAGGAGATGCTCCGCACAGCATTTTTACCTAGTATCGATGCGTCAAGACAGCAAGGTATCTGTGGCCGTTCTTTCTTGCAGGCAGTCTTTCGTGATAGCTCTGTTGAGGTTCAAAGAGTTGCCACAATTCAGGGTGGAAAGGGACGCAACGGGGACATTCAACCGCACATAGATATGGGCAAGATACCAGTGTCATTGGAATTGGATGGAGAGAGAGGCTCAAGTCGATGGAGTCTCAAGCTCAAAATTCATCACGCTTTGTACGACGGGCAATACCTCTCTTCGATTATCCAAGGCCTGGTTCGGATTTACAAAGAGGGTAGCACATTGTGCAAGAGTTCCCACAAGGATCGGGTCTCTTTCTCAACGTTTGTACGCACGCTACAGGACGGGGATCCCGATAAAGCTTGCGCCTTCTGGAGGGACTACCTCAAAGGGGGTATGAGTGCTACATGGCCTGTAGCTAATGGTCTCAAGGGCCCTATGGCAGTAGATCGAACCCCCGAGATCAAGATTGGTGAGTGGGCAGGCGACGCTCGCAAAATTGCGAAGCGATTCCAGATTACACCAGCTGCAATGGCAAGGGCAGCCTTGGCTTTAACCATAGCAGAACATAGCAATTCGGATGATGTGATCCTGGGTGAGGTATCAAGTGGCAGATATCACGCCGGCTTTGTGGCTGGTCCTTGTATCGCTACGCACCCCGTCAGAATTAACATGACAAAGCAGGAAACGGTTCAAAGTAATGATCGTACACAATCTCGAAGAATATCACTACATACTCTGCTCAAGCTCTGTCGAGACACATACTTGGATACTATGCACTACCAGCAAATTGGTCTCGAGTCTATTAGGCTATCAAGTGAAAGTCCCGATCTACTACCGTTCCAAGTCCTATTCGTTTACCAGGAAGCGGGCCCAGAAACAAATGACTTCACTATATCACAATCTGAACAAGGCCGTGTGGACTTCCCTTTGGTATTTGAAGTATCTTGCCATTCCACAACTGGCCACCTTTCAATCCGATGTGTATTTGATCCCGTTATATTTCCGCCTGGAGATATCGACTGGGTGATGCAACATGTTATTGATGCGCTCAGTCTCATCGCCGATCAATCAATTGCACGAAAGGCCGTACACAAACATATTGATGCCAGACTTGTGATCAGTGCCAATGAAAGAGCGAAGTTGCAGCAGCTAGCAAGTAAAGAGAATGCCATCGCCAACGACCCCCATCAAACTGTCATTGATATTATCAGCCAACAGGCAGAGAAGGCCCCGGAGAAGATAGCCCTTCAGTTTGAGCAGGATCAGTTCCTCACATATCGGCAACTGTTAGATTCCGCGACTATGCTTGCTGGTAGTATCGAACGCATGCTTGAGAACAGGATGACTGACGTTGACAATCAGCCATTGATTCCAATCGCTTTTGACAAGTCTTTGGATATGGTGGTTGTAATTTTAGCTATTCTGAAGGCCGGAGCAGCTTTCATTCCGTTAGATATGAACTATCCGATCAAGCGGCTTCAGGAAATCTGTGAGCTTACACAACCGCCAATTTTGATATGGGATGGCATCAACGGCAGCGAGAAGATCAACAGCCTGACCAACGCGACAGGAGCTGTTGCCTATACAATAGGCGATCTCAGGCAGTCTGGCGGACCAGCATCCGGAGGCAGCCGACCTACGTCTCTGAACAGTCTAGCTTATATTCTGTTCACCTCAGGATCTACGGGCGTGCCAAAGGGAGTCATGGTCGAGCATCGAAATCTAACAGCCTTTACAATGTCCGAGGAAGGAAGTGTCGACTGTTCATGGACTTCCAACCGGCTTTCATTCTTGGCCTATACATTCGATGCTTCGATGGGTGATCTGTTCGCGACACTATGTAAGGGTGGTCGCTTTTCCCTGGTGAGACGTAGCAATATGCTGTCGCAACTGAATACCTGGCTTGATAATATGAATATTACACACCTGGCATTGACCCCTACACTCGGTGGTCTATTGCCCGACGATCTTCGTGAGGGTAGTAGGCAATTACCGCATCTCCGGAACCTAGTTTTCGGAGGTGAGCCGTTTCGTGCCAGCTTCCTCCGCAGGACACCTGTGGAGCTCACCGTGTGGAACGGCTATGGTCCAAGCGAAACAACTATTGAAGCAACAGCATGTCAGCTACAAGGACCAAGTGCCGAGAGTGGGCGTGCCAGAGCATACCTTCCGATTGGATCCCCCACTGGGGGTTGCCGTATATACATCCTACGGCCTGGGACGGAGGAGCAGGTACCCATCGGTGCCATTGGAGAAATATGCATTGGAGGACCACAGGTTGCGCGCGGATACCTCGGCCAGCCAGACCTAACAGCATGTCGGTTTACGCCCGATCCATTCGCCCCGTCGCGCGAGGGAAGGATGTTCCGGACGGGCGATCTGGGCAGATTCCACAGTGATGGCAACCTTGAGTATCTCGACCGGGAAGATGGTCAAGTGAAGCTTCGGGGTCTGCGAATTGATATTAACGAAGTGGAGTCAGTTGCCCAAACTCATCCTGCGGTGTCAGCGTGTGTGGTAGCCAAGGCAGTAAACAATGACTCCGAGGCTCTGATAGCCTTTGTCGAACTAAGCCACTCGCCCTCGATTAACGGGGACGATTTTGTGACCTTGATCAAGGACCACATTTCGCGCAGCGTCCCGGATTACATGGTACCTGCGCATCTCTTCCTTCCGGAGGAGCCGTTGCCTCGAACAGCACATGGCAAAACGAACAAGCTAGCAATCCAGAAAATGGCAAATGCAGCCTATGAGCAGTGCTTGGCAGATGTATCGGCTGGAAGGCAGGTTCTTGTTCCAGCCATACCGGGGACTCTTGAGGCCACAATCGCATCGGTCTGGGCTAAGGTATTGGGAATCAAGGAAGATCGGGTGGACATAACCATGCCCTTCTCCAAGTTGGGTGGCGACTCCATTCGGTCAATCACCTCGTTGGCCCTACTTCGACGAGCCGGACTGCGTGTAGACATGGCAGATGTCGCTCCGTCCTCAACTATCCAGGTCCAAGCAGTTAGGATTCGTGATAGAACAAAGAATGGTCGTATCGCGGGCAATCTGCACGTCCATGACCGGGGTGGTAGAGCAACTATTGTTCTTATCCATCCATTCTTGGCGCAGTCGACTATCTTCGAGCCGCTTGTACCTCTACTAGATCGCCGCCTCAATGTTATTCTCGTCGACGATCCGTTTTTTGGTACAGATTCTTGTCCCGCGACATTGGCGGAATGGGCCACTTCATATCTGATCAATCTCAAGCCTCATTTGATCCGTGGTCAGCCTGTCATATTTGGTGGATATTCCATCGGAGGGTTGATCGCGTTCGAAATGGCACAGCTATGGGGGACACGTTACGGAAGTCACAGCGCATCTGTCGTCTTACTGGATCCGGGAACATACGAACCTATCAATCGCACGTCGGCTGGAAACTCAGACGAAGAAATCATCCGAAACTCCCTCGGAATGTCGGACGTTGAACCAGAAGATCTTGCTCCGTTCCGAGAACACTTTGACCGTCACATCCGAGTCCTTCAGCACTCTGCCAGGCCTGCTTTATACCAGGGAAGATGTCTTTACCTCGGCCTCCCTGCGCGTTTCCAGGATGGCACAGCTGCGTGGTGGAAGAATCAATGTCCCAACATTGTCATGAATAAGGTCGATTGCGACGACCACTACAAAATGTTGAAGGGACATGGCAGGATTCAGGCTATCACTCAGTATATTAATGAGCACAGTACGAGCCTTATATTGGGTGTAGCGGATAGTGACTCCAGCCCTAATCAAAAGAAGCGCACACGTCCATCTGCTCCATTTGTGAGCAATAAAAAGACAAGATGCCGATGACCCTGAGCCGTTGCCATGATCGTGGTCCAGTTAAAGGTTAGGATATGGAGAGAAGTTGGGAGCTAGCGGGGAACATAGAATGATCTTACTTTCGAAGATTTATTCCATGTTATTTCTAGTTATTTATTTATCAAGTTGTACATAATTATCTACTTCAATACTTGTCAATCTCAATACAATGACTGATGATCATCACTCGCACAGTAATAATATTATCATGAAACACATAGTACGCTGGATATATATCTTGCAGAGTAAAATATTTTGTTTCCATGTTAATACTCGGTCTTCCTAGTAGAAGCAGCCGATCCGACACATTAAGAACAGAATTATACAGTATGAACTAGCAGTCAGGATGATCCTTGAATGAGAGTTTCGGACTATGAATCGGGGCCGAAAACAGCTCTTGATAGCCTCATCTAACAGCTAGCATAAGTAACCTCCACACCCCATCCATTTGGAGCCTCGACCCTCCCACCTAAATCATTCGTGCATTTTTCAAGAATTGCCTGTGCACCAGAGGCAAGCGTGGCATATGATTTGAGAGCTTGTTTCTCATTGGTCTACGTACCTTGTCAGAGCGCTTCAAGTACTCCATCCAGTGATTGACTTACCCAGTTACACATGTATATGGCCGAATTGTAAGAGCAGCTCACCCGGCCACATTTATTCGGGTCTTCCACCGGTGTGCCTCCAAGGCCGTTCAGATAATCGATACCACCCTTGATTGCGTTATAATCGATGGGTAGGCCACTACCGCAAGTGACCTTGCCATCGAAGTCGCGCGATTCAAGAGCCTTGATACGTACTTTGTTAGCTTACGGCGAAGCTGCTGTGATGAATATGCATTGTACCTGAGCAGAGACAGCACTGAGAGCGATCAAAATCGCTGTCCACTTCATGTTGATGATACCGATGTTTGGTAAAGAATAATAAAGAATTAGGTATATGATGACCTAGCGCTTGTAGATTGGGATATGATGTTGTTTTAGTTCGGGTAGTGGGCGGCGAGAAGCCATATTTATATATGGGGCTCGGGCTACGGAATACAAGTATCTATGGCACCAGAATTGTGAGAGAAAACAATCTCAGCTATGGGAGGCATTAGATCTTGTCAAATTTAGAACAAATGCTGCCCCAGGCTGTGCTGTCCTGCCGCGTTGCCAAGCAGATCTACATCGTATCGCCTGGCCGAGTGGTGGCCTTATTTCCCCATTCCGGGGTACGTGCTCCCCACCCGCAAAAAACCAATGTCTTTCATATTCTCTCCTCACAGCACTAGATGATGGTGACTCCGTAGGGCAAGTGGCCTGTATGGGCAAGATCGGGTGGGTAATGGAGCACATCCGAAGACGGGCAAGGCCTTCACGGCTTTTTCGTGTCCGTTTCTTGTTACAATGAAGACTGGGGTAAGATCATAACATTCTTTGGCGCACCATTGCTGGATGGCACTGAATGCTTTCGTAGAGATTCTTTCCGAGGCACAAACCATAGAGTTGTGGTTATTTTAGGATACACAGACGGTTTCTTGGCATTCCAACACAGCCAACAGAGTCGAATACCACTGAATTGATATCCATGAAGGAGGGGTCTTCCATGCTATCGAAGCTCACTGGTGGACATGGGCATTCATGATTCGTAGAATCAATTAGCAGTTTTGGAAAATGGTCTATAGATCTAATCTCACCATTCCATTCGGTTTCCGAAACGCGAGGTTTTCTCAGCATTAGTGACCGGACAGCCCTTGCAACTCTCCTAGGGTCGTAGGCTCGACATGTTGTTAAAAGCGCTGTACACACCCAAATATAGATTATAAGGTACTATAGGGGGTATAGCACGAGAGGGCCGGATGAAGCAAAGCAGGAGGGTTGGTTGATCCTGGATTGTAGAGATGTTATTAGTGACTGTAGATTGCGAAAGAGATAGGTCTTGCCTTGGGCCTTGGAGTAATAGAGACCCATGGAATCCGTCAAGGTGTGGGTTTGATTTTTTTTGGCCCATCCTAGTTCTCAATACCGCTCAACCAAAATATTATTTGACACTTTGAAGGTCGTGCCTCGGACTTCCTATCCTTGACAATAATCAATTGGGGTTACTCCGTCTGTCTTTCTATGAATCTCTATGTCTAGTCTAGAATTTGTGCCAGCAAAAATAACAGCTGAACTGGTCATCGCGATATTAGAACTGTTTAATGACCCATCAGAAACTACGATCTTACTACGTTTGCTTGCCGATGCGGATGCCCATCTTGGTCGGCCTTGTCTGAAGGAGAAGGAATATCTGCAGGGGCTTCGGCGTTTGTAGAATATGTGTTTACACTAGGGCTGCCTTGAAGACACTCTATGGTCATGAAAAGAATAGACATGGGAGTTATTGCGCACCATTTCAGGGATTCTCAATAGAAGAGTGTATGTTGTCCATGACAGACAATTCCTCAACTGACCATTTTCCACCCCGGTATTGTCTGTTCATTTTCATATCTGTACACTCCATGCATCTTTAAATACCTTCCATGCCGCCTTACACCATACATATCTAACACTAGCTAAAACTAGCACATACGACCACAGGGTGTGGAGAACAGGGCTTCCCGTCCGCTCAGCCGTACTTAAGCCACACGCCGGGAGGTTAGTAGTTGGGTGGGTGACCACCAGCGAATCCCTCCTGTTGTATGTTTTTTTTTCTTTTCTTCTAGTTTATTTTAGTTCAAGCTGTGTCCCTTGCGACTTCCAATTTGGTTCGTGTTGGAAGGCTGCCCAAACAATACGGAATGCGAAAGAACTGAGCGGGCACGGCCGACCTCCCACCATGATCCAAGGCCATTTGCTAGGACACTTGTCCGCCCAGTTAATGATAAAATGGGCAGTATTCAGTAGACTTGTTACCATTCAACAAGGGAACAAACCGTAAAAGCTTTCTAATTTATTTTTGTAGCAGGTCCTGGAACCTTTCCGTCTACCATGCGCTCTATATATAATGTTATGGACGGTTGCTCTGTATGCCATTCCATGTTTCTAATCAATTTACATAAGAATATTCCTCAAGTGCTAGGTATGCATCAGGCTTGAGTGTTACAGGTAAACTAATAAGACATCTTCATAACTGACGGGTGGCCTATTTCGAATATAAAACACTTCTACCGTTTTTAAGCCCATCCTTCTTGTTATTAAACGAGGTGCTCCGCACCAATCTAAAGCCAAAGTCTTAATGAACAATTCGCCCCGTCAGGTATAAATCCAGTTTTTCATATACAGGATACTTTGTATACGGGACAAGTGCCAAATACTAGGGTCAGGTAATAGCCAATAGCGGGGCATGATGCCTCAAATGAGTTGAGCTTTGCCTACGTTTCGGCTCATGACTGGTGGTCTGTTATCTTGGTACGTCCTCTACAGATTTGACCTGCAAGTCCTCATCGTTAATAACTCTATAGGCAGGCGCAATTGCCGATGTATCTAAGACACTAAATACAACGGATGATCTAAACACAAAAGTCTGAAGGCGACAAGATCATCGAAGGGCTACGTGCATTGCGGTCCGAGATCCAATCCGATGCTAAATTAACGTATGACTACCTGTATCTTGATTTCGGCTATTTGCACGCTAACCCAGCTATGATAACAAAGTCCCTTACCTGACAATGGCTTCCATGACATTGTTGGCTACAACGAAGAGCTTGCACAGAGAGATGCTACTTGGATGAATGTCTTGGCTCTATGGAGAATGCTACCTATGTAAGTTCGAACGCTGCATATGCCAAGAATGATGACCAATACGAAAAGAATTTCAGACAGGAGAATTCATACACTCTTCTCCCTTTAGAAGAACTGGAAAGGGAAAGATTACGATACTTTGCACGACAAAAGATATCAACTTTTAAATGCTCCAAACCGGCTGTTCTTGAGCTGGCCGCCCGATACAAGGCGATTCAAAATGATCCCGCCATTGAGAGCATTGCGTCAGAGAGGCATATTTTCCAAGAGATGTGTGAAATATGTCTATGGGGCAATGCCACCGATTTATCACTCACATCCCTCACCTACGGGGATATACAAAAGCTCCAGGGATCTGAAGCTGGAAAGATGCAGGAGAAGAACGTATTGGTTAAAGATATCCCAGATGCATATGACGTTCTCAAAAATACTCGCCAGGAAAGGAATGATGAAGAAATCAGGGTTGATATTGTGCTAGATAATGCTGGCTTTGAGCTATATGTCGACCTTCTACTGGCGGGCTACCTTTTGTCCACTGGGCTCGCGACCAAAGTGGTCCTTCGTCCAATACTGATGCCATGGCTTGTGTCCGACGTCTTGCCCGTGGATTTCACGAATCTGCTCTTAGCCTTGTCCGATCCAGAGAACTTCTTTGGCACTGCCGACAGCGATGGAAATTTACCACCCCAGGGCACACTTTCTGATGAAGAGAGAGGCAACCTCACATTTCTGTTTGACCAATTGAATGGATTCAGCAAATTGGGAAGATTGGCGATGCATCTGGACCCATTCTGGACGACTGGTGGTAGCTACTGGAGTCTACCTCATGTAACTCCTAGTCTGTTTGAGGAGCTGGAGAGGAGCGAGCTCGTTCTTTTCAAGGGCGATTTGAACTATAGAAAACTGACCGGTGATGTATATCCTTGAAGCTAAACCATATTGAGAACGAAGCCCTTACTAACATTATTTTACAAGTGCCAATGGGAGACGACCACCCTATTTTCTACAGCAATCGGACGCCTAGACAAAGTGTCTGGAATACGCAGTCTGGCGTTACGGACATGCAAGGCAGATGTTGTGGTCGGGCTTCCTGAGGGTGAAGATCAACGTTTTCGGCAAACACATCAAGACGGCCAGGACATAGGATCACGGAAGTAGGCATGGACTGGGAAATGGGCAGTGGTGTCTTTTTGCGATGGGAAGACTTCATTAAAAATGGACAGAACTGATTTTGGAGTGATTTGATATCTATGTGTAGTGTTTATTTAGATTTGCAGTCACCTCTCTTTTCATGGTAGTTTATCACTATCCGTAAAGAGTCTCGAGACTACAACGACTCTATTCTACCTCCCTGTATCGGTGGCCTCGGCTTAGTAAAATTAACAGGCTTGCTATCAGTAACGTGTACTTTTCTATTGTACGAGTACTTGCAGCGTATAGTTTATGGCGATAATCCTTTCACATTTTCCTGTCTTGCTACTTCCAATGTTGAATGTGATTGTAGCCAACTTACAATGTAACGCCTGAGCATTCCATTGTGCTATATGGAGGAGAAATCTCGCTAATAGTCCAGTGTCCCACATTCTTCTCCACCCGATCACATTATTGTGGGGTTCTAAACCTGCGCTTCTCAGACACTTTCAAGAACAAACAGCTCCGGAGTTGGATACTGTGGTGGATAGCAAGGAGCAACAACGAGGGGTCGAACATTGACCTAAGGGCAATGATTAGGAAGGTGAATGCATCTTAAATGCGACATACTCACATTCTTTGGCTCTTCTCCATTGAGCCACCAGCCTTTTGATCCATCTACCTCCACGAAGCTACCACAGGTGAGCAAGAACGAACTGTGTAGGACACCGTGCTGACTTACACCCAAGCATGCTGGGCTTGAGATTTTGTCACGGACCAACCCGCCGAGGGTGCTCCAGCAACCAGGTTGTCATCTTGAATACCGAGGGCATCACCTTCCAAAGAAATGGAAAACTTGTTTCCGTCTGTAGAGCTAAACTCAAACTAGAATGATGTAAGCATGTATTACTATCAGTATAGGATGCTGTCTCACAGGCTTCTCTTTCTCGGGCCGTGCTACAATGCTGCCATCCTCCTGAGACACGGTAAGATATTCTCCGCTCTCTTGGGATTTGATGTAATAGCGTCCTGACTCAAGGGAATCGGAAGACATTGCGTTAAGATAATAGTGTGGTAAATGCGTTCAATAGTAAAAGACCAATGGTATGCGCTCACTTAGGTCCCCGAGGTTAAGGGATGATCGAGCTCTATTTATAATTTACCTATCCCTCAAGCCCTCCGGCCTCTTCTCACAGATGACCGTAGAATGACCAAGAAAGTCCAAAACCTGTCAGCTGTCTTGTAGCACTACACCTCGTTCCCACAGATCTCCAGCCATCACTGACTACCGGGCGGATGCGTTGGAAACGAACCAAACGGCCTGATTGGCCCAGTACGCAGATCTCGCACAGATAAGTGGAGAGCCTGAGGTTAGCTAAAACTATACCTGAACACCGTACAAGGCTATGACGCACTTGAGCGGTGATTTTCAGTAACATTATATTGAACTGTTCTCCGCCGATCCTGCAGATCTGTGCAACTGACAAGCTTAGGACTACCCGCCTGAAGATTTGCGACCGATCTCCAGCTGGGATTATGGGAACAATACCAATACTTTGGCAACACCATAATTAAATATATTCCAGTTTACGGTGGAACTTTTGGTAACGTGATATTGTATTTCCGATCCTGAAATTAGGAACCTCTCGAGCCGTGCCGTGCCAGGTTACAAGCCCTTCCATTGCTTCAACAATATATCACTACGGCCACACGTAAAGTTTCAAACAAGGTTCTGCTGCCTGAATTGTCTCCACCGTTCGTTGATCTCTAGATGTGGCCCACTTTGTCGCGTCTTCACTCCAGCCAATGAAGTGCAAGCGTTCAAGAGAGCCTTAAATTGCGTGGGTTTGACGTAGATTGGGTGGATCCTCCCAAAGTAGTAATTGTGAGGTTAGCCGTGAAATAATAGCAGCAAAGCTCGAGTCCTTTGCCGTAATAGATGTCATACAGATGTCATCTAGCTGTCCAAGCTCGCTGAATTGTGGGACAAGCGCGCATTTATTTCAGGTCCTACTGTGTAGCAAGTTCTCAGTCCTTCGGTACTTGAAATGCACTAGTATATGCCTAAGTTTGTCGAGGTCCCAGAAGCAGTTATCGTAGATTGATGTATCCCCCGCATGATGTGATCACGTGATGACATCACTATCTCTGTTACTTTGAGCTCTCCTTTCTGGTGTCCTTATTCTTTAATGGTCCTACAGGAATGTTGAGCTGTGACGAATATTTCTTCATCTTAATCTCAAGTTTGAATTAGTTAATATCATTCAGGCCAATGATACTGGTCACCATCAGGGTGGCTATTCACCCAAGGGGTAAGTTCATCGGGAAATCCACTGAATTGCCAATAAATAGCAACACAGGAAAACCAATCAAAAGCCTTCCACAGAAGGTCCGAGTAGATCCGCATACTTCAACAGAGGAACTCTACGATGCCTTTGCTCAAATGTCGGGGTTATCTACTTATCGCCTGAGGATCACTAAAAAGAGCGATGGTACCTTGGTTCCTCGCTCCAAGAAGACTACCATTGATGACGCTGGAGTCAAGGACATGGCTATAGTTACTGTTAAGGACCTTGGTATTTTGACATCGCCAGACCTTCGGCGTGATCCAGACTGATACCCATATCTTTGCCCATCCAGGTCCCCAGATCTCATGGCGCGCCGTGTTCATCGCCGAATACCTCGGTTCAGTCTTCATCCCAGGACTTTTCCTTTTTCAACTACGTCCATATCTGTACTCCAACTACGACACCATCCCCGAACCGAGCAGTGTTCAGCTTCTTCTCTGTGCGCTGTTGACAATCCACTTCGTAAAACGTGAGTATGAGTCTATCTTCGTCCACCGATTCAGTAATGCCACAATGCCCGCGCGCAAGATTGTCCTAAACAGTGGCTACTACTGTGTGATGAGCTGCAATATGGCGTACTGGACTTTTCGGCCTGACGCGACGCCAAGAAATCCCGCACTACTTTGTGCAGGCCTTGTCCTCTTTGCTTTCGGAGAACTGGCGAACTTGAACACCCACTTTGTGCTCCGAGATCTCCGCCGTTCCGGGACTTCTGAACGTGGCGTACCATACGGGTTTGGATTCGGGGTCGTAACCTGCCCTAACTATTTTTTCGAAATTATTGCCTGGATAGGCATTTGGTTGGTTAGTGGACTCAGTTGGAGCATACTCACTTTTATCATTATCGGAAGCGTGCAAATGGCGATATGGGCTAAGAAGAAGGAGCACCGCTACCGGAAGGAATTTGGGGATAAGTACAAGGTTAAGAGGTTCGTCATGCTTCCCGGTATTTATTGAGCTAGGCCGATAATATTCGCACCGTGTCTGGATGGCACTCCGGTGAACTGTATGCGGCTCATCCTACGGTCTTACCAGGGAGGACAAAGAAAAACATATCTATCATAGAGAGTGATATGTTTACTGAACCTCCAGAACTAGAGCAAATCCTAGGGACCTGCATACCCCTACAGGAACTTTATTCAAGATATTTCAACTCAAGCCTATTAGAACACCATTCTCGTTCTCAAGCGTCATGCTAATCCTCTCTGTCCATTCTCGTGTATCATAATTGGAGACAGTTGAAAATGTCTGAAATATCCGAGCCACAATATACGTGAGCACAATCATCGCATAATGCTCTGCATCGGTGTCAGTAAACGACCCAATACTGGGAATGAACTCTTACGACCAGGACAGGCTCGAGGCCCCTTGTTAAACGGGATAAAACCAGTCATGTCACCACTCAGATGTTCCCACCGTTCCGGATAGAACTCCTCTGGATTCTCGCCAAAGTCCTTCCCTAGGCGATGTCTAGCCCAGGTGGAAAAGACCACGATTTCACCCTTCCGAATAAGAACTGGGGAGTTGCCGTCAGTACCACCACCGGTGGGCAGCGTGGAATTCTTGTTGGCTACCCTGGCGTTAAAAACAACTGCAGGGAAGAGTCTCATTGCTTTACGAGCTACCATGTCAGTGTATATTCCTGGTCAATACTGTGGCAATGTTTCTCACCTTCCTGGAGGACCCAACGGACATAGTGCAGGGATCCAAGCTGGCCCCACGTCGGAGGTTCCAACCCAACAGTGTCAAGAATGCTTGCTCTTAGCTTCTTGACAACTCGCTCTTTCCGGGAAAGGCAGAAGAATAGACCCGAGAGAGTGGTGCTCATGCTGTCATTTGCGAGCAGAATACTCAACGCCTGGTCTGCCAACAAAGAAATTTCTTCCTCCGCGTTGGAGAGGTGAGCTCCCTCGGTTTTCTCGTTCATGCTTGTGCATCCTTTGAGCTGGCCAGCGACATGAGCTATCACGTATTTCCGTGCCCTCTTACAGCATTGCAGAAACCGTCGCTTAGGATAAAGATAACGGAGCGGGCCACGAAAGCCATCCTGCACAATCTTCTCCTTCACAAAGAGCAGATCTTCTAGAAACTGCTTCTTTTCCCTAGATTGACAAGAGCTAAGTGCATTAACTGACTCCCCTAGCGAGAACAAGGTCTGCATATCCAACGCTAGAGCAAAAGCACAAGCTTGAACGTCGAACGCCCGCCCATTGGGTGGGACATGTTGGAGAAAAGCCTGAAAATGACGCTCGCATTGGTTCAAGTCAACAATCTTGCGGAGGTTTGAAAGCCGACTGCGTAACTGATCTCGGCTTTTCTTCCATCCCGAGCCATCGAGAGTAAAGATGCCATGTGGAGTGATAGGTTTAAATAAGGGCTTTCGCAGTGGGGAACTGTCGAAATCGGCAAATGCGGTAGATAAGAGATGTTTGATATTCTCCGCGTTACATGTAAATATGAGCCGATAACCGAGGACATTGGAAGCATAGGTCTCTCCGTATCTCTTGAATAGGGCATTGGTGTAGGGAAGGGAGGTTCGACGCCTGAAATGAAATCCTAATTCGATGGCCTTGGTGATACCGAGAAAGTCGTATCGAAAGTAGCCGCTTTCATTGCGTAGCCTTTCGCAACCATGGGGCCATTCCAGCTCTCGTAGTTTTAGAGTCCAGTGCAGTCTTCGCACTAATAGAATCAAAATAATGCCAACAGCAGTCGCTGTGAGGGGATGAGCGAGAAGAGCTTGTCGCGGGGTTTCAATTAGTTGCATCATTTTGCCCCGAGGTGTCATGCTGGGTATTCTATCGCTGTTAAGACACTGTGCCCTAGTGATTTACGCACATCGGGGTTTAGGTGATCAAGGAAGTCCCTGTTGGGATCCTCCGGGAAACCTGTGGGTCTTGCAAGATGATCTCTACCTCGGGAAAAAAGTGAGGTATCCATGGATCTACGCAAGGGGTATATTGCGGTCTGCAACTGCATCGCATTTTCATACCATTTTCGTATTTTTTCTTCTAGTGCAAGAAAAAAAGCAGAGTTTTGCCAAGTCAGTGGCAGGAAACGTGGAAAGATTTGTGCAGCGATAGGTTTGTCCTACAAGAAAAGATAACTGCAGAAGCAAACAAAAGTTCAATAGCGAGCTCTGTGCACATGTCTGACATGAAAATCCATACCTGACATATATTGACAAACCTTTGCGTTGTGACTTTCACAGATCTCTGTCCGGAAGTTGAATGACAGGCTTCCAAAAATCAATTAATACTCAACACCATTGAGACAAGATGACGACCGGATATCGACAATTCGAAGATGGCCTCTTTGAGAAAGAGCGGTTAATTCACGACGTAGGGAAGACTCTACAGCGTTCTATGGACTATGCTTATAATGCGGTACGGTCTGATGGACATTGGTGTGGGGAGATGAGCTCAAATGTCACCATCACAGCCGAATATATCTTTCTCCGACAGGCTCTGGGACTGGACTTAAAAGCTGATGGTGCGGCCTATTGTCGCCACATACTCTCTCAGCAAAACAGTGATGGCTCCTGGGGCCTAGCGCCCGAGTATCCAGGCGATGTCTCGACAACCACCGAAGCGTATCTCGCGCTGAAAATGTTAGGGATGAGTACAGACGCCCCAGCCATGCAACGAGCGAAAGCATTCGTTCTCAATGCGGGTGGTGTTGCCAAGGTTCGCGTCTTCACTCGTATTTTCCTGGCGACCTTCGGCTTGTTTCCATGGAAGGCCATACCCCAGCTCCCTGTGGAGCTGATTCTGCTGCCTTCTGCATGTCCAATCAACATCTACAAGTTCGCATCCTGGGCCCGTGGCACCATTGCCCCTCTCTTGATAATCTGTCATCATCAACCGGTCTACGCGCTCCCCAACGGAATATTTGCAGAGAACAACTATATAGACGAGTTATGGCAAGATCCCACTAACAAAAACGAGCCCTACAGTCCATCCATCTGGGAGCTGCTGTCCCAGGGCGACATCACTGGATTGACATTCAGTCTGCTGGACAAACTGCTATATCAACTAAATGGCCTTCGGTCAATCCCTCTACTCAGGTCATACGCACGGAAACAATGCATGAAATGGATCCTGGAGCGCCAAGAACCGACCGGCGACTGGGCCGGAATCTTCCCCCCCATGCATGCAAGTTTGTATGCCTTCTTGTTGGAGGGGTACCAACTGGACGATCCCCCTGTGAGACTTGGCATTGAAGCGATTGAGAACTTTGCCTGGGAAGATGCCAAAGGCAAAAGGGTTCAACCTTGCGTTTCGCCCGTATGGGACACGACTCTGATGTCGATTGCGCTCTGCGACGCCGCGACCCCCAATGACCAGATCGTCGATCGCGCTATCCAATGGATCCGAGACCGCCAGTTGCTGCAACCCCGCGGTGATTGGCGTGTATACCGACCCCGACTTGCGCCCGGGGGGTTCAGCTTCGAGTACTCGAACAGTCACTATCCCGATATAGACGACTCGGCAGCAATCATCCTTGCGCAAGTGAAGCATGACCCTAGATCGGTCAATTCCAACTCCGTCATCGCAGCAGCTACATGGATCTTGGGCATGCAGAACCCGGACGGAGGGTGGGCTGCCTTTGACGTGGAGAATGACAAGTTGTTCCTCAACAAGATCCCGTTCAGTGACATGGATAGTCTATGTGATACGTCTTGCGCTGACATCACCGGGCGCATCCTGGAAGCTTTCGGACTGATGATTCTCCGGGCCCCTGATAAGAACTCCAGCCAACTATTCCAACTTCTCCCTGCAATACGTGCAGCGTGCAGGCGAGGTATCAAATACCTTGTCTCTACGCAGGAAGCCAATGGAGCCTGGTTCGGGCGATGGGGTTGCAACTACATCTACGGGACTAGTCATGCACTGTGTGGCTTGGCGTACTTTTTGCAAGAAGATCAACAGGTGTCCACCATGGTCCGGCCGGCTTTGCAATGGCTGAAGTCGCAGCAAAATGATGACGGCGGGTGGGGTGAGTCCTTGCTGTCATACCAGAGTCCGGAGAGAAAGGAGCAAAGATCGACCGCGTCACAAACTGCATGGGCCCTCATGGGATTACTGGCCCACCTTCCCCACACCGACATTGCTATTGAACGCGGCATACGGTGGCTGGTCTCCTCTCAAAGGCCGGAGGAAACCCTTGGATCTACATGGCCTGAACCAGTATACACAGGCACGGGGTTTCCAAATCATTTTTATTTGGGCTACGACTACTATCGCCATTATTTTCCAATGATGGCACTCGGGCGGTATTTCCGTGGGGTTCAAGGTTAGATAGAGCTGAAGATGGCCGTGTGAGACACGCCAAGTAACAAACATACATATATGAGGTATTACTTTTGTAGTAAAAAGCAATTACTGGAATGCATGTCCCACCCTCTTGCATACCGCTCTTTCATACCTTACTGTATATGTATATGGAATGACGAACTCTTACTGTAGAAGTAAGGGGCGCCCCTAGTAATGGCCCACAACATGCCTGTCTCTCGGAAGAGAGACACCAACTACGTGACGGTTATTCACACAGCCAGAGTTACAGCAGCTGGTATTTGAAGAATACTCACCCCTCCCTAGACAATACTAGTATCCAGTCTCCTACGCAGGTTGCAGCAATGGGTCTTCTCTCTACCTTTAGCCGCGCACGGCCAGCTACTATACCCACCGACCGAGTCGTCCCTCTACGATACTGGGACGATTTACACTACCTACGTAGTCTTTGCCATGATTTTACCTTCCGCTTTGACGACGTCCTTGATGCGTCGAGACTCGAGGCAGCACTGGACCGGCTGATGGAGATCGGCGACTGGGGCCAACTGGGGGCTCGCCTGCGACTGAATGTATGGACCTTTGCGAATCAAAAGCTACCCACAATACTAACGTAACAACCTGGTATATAGGATAATGGGAAGCTCGAATATCACATACCCGCCGAGTATGACAAGAACACCCGCCCCGCTTTTGGCTTTACCAACGCCGAGTATGGCATCAGTATCAACGAACACCCGTTAGGCGCACGTCTACCAAAAACAGGTCAGGACCAGTCTGTTTTGTCGCCATCTTGCGCGGAGTTTGCCCCATTGGTCCGCCATGAAGATAGCCCCCGAGAGTTGGCCGACTGGATCTATTCCGACCGTCCGCAGTTGCATGTCCATGTTGCTGTGTTCGAAGATGCAACTCTTTTGACGGTCAGCTACCTTCACACCTTGTTCGATGCCGTCGCGCGGACCAATTTCTTTAAGGCATGGATTGCTGTTCTTGAAGGCCGGGAAGAACAGGTGCCGCCTTTTGTTCCTTTTGACCAGGACCCCTTATGCGATTTGGGCAAGGAGGTCGCTCGGGAGAACTACACCCATTTCGGGCGGCTCGTTGCCGGGTTGAGTCTCGTGCTCTTCGGACTCAGGTATTTATTCGAACTATTCTGGTTCCGAAAGGAAGAGGAACACCCTATCCGGGTTCCGGGACACTGCGTTGAGCGGATGAGGGAAACTGCACAACAGGAACTGGCCGCTGCCACTCCGGAGGGAGCGGAAGTGCCTTTCCTGAGTGAGCCTGATGTCGTCTCTGCGTGGTGGGTGAAGACAATGGTTACAGCCCTTAACCCTGCGCCGAGCCGAACCGTCATGGTGATGAGTCCGTTCAACGTATGGGGCCTGTTTAAGGAGTCGTTCCCTGCCGGCGCTAAGGGCTTCATTGGTAATGCATTCTTCAACTCCTACACGGTGCACAAGGCGGGTGAGGTCCTCCAGGATAACAACTTGGCACACCTGGCGTGCAAGAACCGACAGGCTCTCGTGGAACACAGAACCAAGGATCAAGTCCAAGCGATGACTGCCATTCAGCGGCAATCATTCATGCAATTCCCACCCCTCGTTGGCGATTCGAACCTTCTCTTCATGACACACACCAACCAACACAAAGCCAGGTACTTCGAGACTGACTTCTCGGCTGCTGTTGTTGCCCCCGGTGTGCCTCTCAGTGAGAGACCTCATGCTTTGGGTAGACCGTCTTATATTAACGACATTGAGCATTGCCGCTTGTACCCGACTCGCAATGTCTGTAGGGTTATCGGCAAGGATGCCGCTGGTGACTGGTGGCTTTTGTTCAAGACTCGCTCTGAGGCATGGCCTTCAATCCACAGACAGTTGGCGACTTTGCTCGGCATCGACGAGGCGGAGGTAAGGGACGTCCCTAATGCAGTGGACCAGGTAGCGATCAGCTCGCCGGCAAAGATGTACTCTGAGGCTAGGGGAATGCTTCTGCAATTCCGTCTTCTCTGGAGGCTCTTAGTATAAGTAGCATGTCCGTTTTGCCTTAAATTTTTTGCCCCTTCTAAATTTAAAAATCTGGGCAGTGAGCGTCTTGAGAAAGTCTTAGGGGACTTACGGTTGTATTAGCTGTAGTGACTGTGGGGATGTTAGTAAAGGCTTTTGAATAACTATCAGGATTTCGGGTTAGCTAATGAAAGTTGTGGCGTTATGATCCATCATATTGGTATTCTGCAGAGACACATAGCCAAATTGAGTAGTATGATTCCATATTTATCCGAAAAGGTGTGATCTATCGATCAACTAACCTGTAATCCCTCCCAAATACCTGGCATCAAGCCCGGACTGGGAATGTTATGATCCACGTGACCACGGCATGCCCACCTCTACATATCATTCATTCCAGACAATGGCAAGTTTGACAACGCGCTTTGATGCGCTTCAAACAGACACGGGATGTCCGACGAGGAAATCCTGCTGGGTGAACTCCCGCCGATCGCCAGTACACCTTGCGCAGCCGAAATCATCGAGTGTCAGATTCGCACGGAGCCTAGCACTGCAAACCTTTTTTCAGTCTACCGACATGCAAACGCGCTATGGCTCTGTGTATTGCTGATATCAGTAATCTGTGCGGTAGTAGCCGGGGCTGCGATGCCTTTGGTAACGATTGTTTTCGGGGCACTGGCACGTGAATTCATTAATGGGGATGAGAATACACCGGATGATGTTCGACACCAGGTTCAGCATCTCACGTTGCTACTGGTGTATATCGGTATGGACTTTTTAACCAATTCAAAGGTCATATTATCTGACCCATTGCAGCCATCGGGTCATTCATCGCCACCATGATCAGCACATTGGGGCTGAATGTAGTTGGGGAACACATTACACGTCGACTCCAACGGAGATATCTATCCTCCGTGCTGCAGCAGAACATGGCGTACTTTGACATAGTCGGCACAGGAGAGCTCACGTCGCGAATAGACCAGGACATGAAGTTGATTCAAACAGGCATCTCGCAGAGGTTGGGCAATATTATCTCTGGAGTATCCGGTTTTGTTGTTGCCATCATCTGCGCCTTTATCCAAAACCGACGCTTCGCATCGATCATGATATCGCAACCAATTGCCATGATCCTCCTAGTGGGATTAATGGGATTCTGGCTAAGCGTCACGCAGCAAAGGGGGTTGCCCCATTCTATAAAACTCGAGAATTTAGCCCAGGAAGTCCTGAATGCCATGAGGAGTGTTATTGCGTACCGAAGCCAAGAACGATATGCGAGGAAATATCATGATATGTTACTGCTGCCCGCTGCCCTAGACTTTCGAGAGAGGTTGATCTTCGGGGTGATTGTTGCAGGCTCCTTTACGATCTTGCATTGGGCTAACGGGCTGGGTGTACGTATGGCTCCACTCTTTTCAGACCTTGCTAACAATTATAATTAGTTCTGGCAGGCTGATCGTCTCTTCCGCCAAGGATATTGTACTGTTTCAGAGGCCCTGTCTATCCTCTACGCAACAGTTGTCGCAGGGGGAATGCTGTGTCAAGCGTTGCCCTATGTCGTCGATGTTACGAAGGCTAGTCAAGCAGCCAACCGTGTCTTTTCAGTTATTGAGCGTGTTTCGCCAATTAACCCCATGGCGGATACGGGACGCATATACGGTCCCATTCGGGGAGAGGTCTGTTTCGACCACGTAGAGTTTACTTATCCTTCGCGACCGGACCGAACTATCCTGAAAGATATTAGTTTTACTGTGCCTGCTGGGCATACCGTAGCCTTAGTAGGGCCTTCGGGATCTGGTAAGTCGACAGTCTTCGGTCTTCTAGCACGCTTATACCATCCCATCAGCGGTGGTATTATGCTCGATAATGAGCCTATCGATCAGCTGAATGTCTCCTGGCTGAGGTCTCAGATTGGATACGTTAGTCAGGATGTTACCTTGTTTCGTGCATCGATTCATGAGAATATCTCTCACGGGCTCCCGAAGCATACCATCGAGGTATGTTCACTAGTGTCCATTCGATCCTCATCAGGTCAGTTCGCTCATACTAGAGCAGGCACTAGGTGCATCTGCGATTAGAGATCTAGTAATCCAGGCAGCCAAAACTGCGCAGATCCACTCATTCATCGCCAATCTTCCCGACGGTTACGATACCGTGATAGGGAGTAATGGGTCAAGTCTCTCTGGTGGCCAGAGGCAACGACTCGCAATTGCCCGTGCAATTGTATCTCAGCCATCTATCCTACTACTAGATGAAGCTACTGCTGCGCTGGATAGTCAAAGTGAAAAGGAAATTCAGGAGGCTCTAAGCAAGGCTGCCTACGGACGAACCACCATGATAATAGCCCACCGGCTATCTACAGTTCAAAATGCCGATGCTATAATTGTCGTGAAGGACGGCCAGATTCTAAACCATGGATCCCATTCCGAGTTAATGATTACGTCCGCGCTGTACCGAGACTTAGTCGAACAACAAACACTCCGACAGAACGATGCAGTTGGACACTCGTTGTCTCCTGCGAAGAGCATCGAAACCAAGTCGAGTAATATAACAGTGAGCCATGATGTCCGGAAGAGGTCTCAGGATGCTCCAGGGCTGAACCCATCACCAGAAAGAAGCATAAAGCAGGTTTGGCTCTTGAATAAGCCTGAGCTGCCTTACGTTATTGCAGGTATCATCTTCAGTGCATTGGCCGGAATGACATATCCCGTTCAAGCGATCTTGTTCGGCAATGGTATCATATCAATCATTAGCCCCGGTGCAAGTACTGGTGGCCACAATGTCCACTTTTGGGCCCGATTGTACCTTATTCATGGCATCGTTGTATTTCTAGTTTACAGCGTACGGGGCTATTGCTTTGCGGTATCTGCATCTCAGTTGCACCTCCGAGCGCGTTCGCGTTTATTTAAGGCATTGCTATTCAAGAACCTTATCTTTTTTGAAGATAAGGACCATTCAGCTGGTGCCATGGTGAGCTTCCTCTCGTCAGGAACTCCAAAAATCACTGGTGTATCAGGAACGTCCCTCGGATTGGTAGTTGAAAGCATCGTAATGCTGGCGACGGGGATCACAGTTGGATGTATTTTTGGATGGAAACTGGGCGTCGCAGCAATGGCGACCGTCCCATTGATAGCCATGTCCAGCTTCTTACAATACTATATCGAGGCACAAGTACAGAAGCACGTGAAGCGCGAGACCAACGCCGTGGCCATTGCACATGAAGCATTCTCCGCTATCAAAACAGTCACAATACTAAACTTGCAGACCAACATTATCGAATCCTTTCATAGAGAAAGCCGCCAAGACAGACAGCGCGGATACTGGGTTATATCTGCCGCCCTACATGCCTGCACCACATCACTCCGTGTACTGAGTATTGCTTTTGTATTCTGGTATGGCGGTACCCGTCTCATCGCGACGGGCGAGTATACCATCCAGCAATTTTTCATATGTTTTGCGGCTACGGTTTGGGGATCCCAGTCTGCGGCTACTCTCTTTGCTCACGCACCAGATATTGCGGGGGCCCATGCTGCTGCTGCTCAATTGGCAGAACTGCTGCGGCCCGATAATTCCCCAGCACAAGTCCCGGACAAGTATAAAAAACACAGCTATGGCTCTGCCCTTGTGCCTAATACCGCAGGGGATCTCGCGCTACAACACATTACATTCAGATACCCCAGTCGCCCAACTCAACTAACGCTGAATGATACCACCTTCAATGCCCGGTCTGGGAGCTTTATTGCTCTCGTTGGATCAACAGGCAGTGGGAAAAGCTCTGTGATCAATTTAATAGAGCGCTTCTACGCTGCCGAGTCCGGTCAAATAACGCTGGGACATAATCCCATTGAACGATATGATCTGAACAACTACAGAGGGTACTTGGCGCTGGTCGACCAGAACCCATGTTTAGTTGGCGAAGATCTGCGAGATTGTTTGCAGAGTGACGAGCGAATCATCTCAGACGAGAAGATCTTAATTGCTCTGAAGGATGTGGGACTAGCTGATTTCGTGGTACGTCTTTTTCTCATTTGTCACCTAACACTTACCATTACACTCACTAATCTGATTATGACTAGCTATCCCTCCCCCAAGGACTAAGCACTCCAGTCATGGCCAACGGATCAACTCTGTCCGGAGGCCAACGCCAGCGCATGGCCATCGCCAAGGCTCTTTTATGGGGACCGAAGATCTTGTAAGGCTTGTCCTGACTGTATATGCGATATTCTGACTCTTCCTAGTTTACTTGATGAGGCAACCTCTGCGCTGGATAGTGCCTCAGAAGCACTAGTCCAGGAAGCACTCCAACGGGCAAGGAAAGGCCGAACCGTCATCGCCATTGCCCATCGACTTAAGACAATTGTAGATGCTGATGAGATTCTAGTCCTGGATCACGGACGCATTACTGAGAGGGGCCGGCATGAAGAGCTGATGAAGCTCGGAGGGAAGTATTGGCAGATGGCTAAGTTGCAGAAGTTGCACGGAGAAGTCGGGAGGTAGCTCAATGTAGAATTCTGTATTGTCTAAGGGTTCGTATATTATTGTGAACGCTAGTACATATATTCTTGTACAAGTAGTCCAGAAACCCGCAATATAAGGCCCCGCTAATTTCTGTATCCAAGTTTTCGAAGGTCCGAAGTATCGCCGACCGGAGAATGTGATTGAAGAGCCTGTCATCTATCTGTGGGCATGGACATGTGGAGAAATCTGTTTGGACTTAATCAAGGAGCACCACCAAATACAAATTTGAGATATCTCGGAATTGCGGTCCGGAAGGCAAAGAAACCCCCGGCCCGGCACGGACCGTCCACGGATCAACCCTAGCTTTCCCGTGAAGTTACAGATAGTTCCATCATATGAAAAGGATAAGCTTTCCTGCGTCGTAGGGTCCTCTGATCAATTGACAGAAAATACGACCGTAGAATGACTTTCTAAAGTGTTGACCTACCAGATCGAACTTATTTTGTTCCGATATCTCGTCTTCCTCATTTTATCGGCGGTAGCGGAAGAAAACCGGAAGAAAGTTACTATGACCAAGATACCAGCACTCTTACGCTCATGTGCTCCACATACCAGAAATTCTTCCTCGAAGGTCTCAGTGTCCATTCACATCGCTGGCACCGAGGATAAACACCCAAAGGTGTTCACCACATCGGATAAGATCGAAGGAGTGGTCACTATCACAGTGGCGGAGAAAACTTCCTTCGACGACATCAAGGTCACTTTTGAAGGGATATCCAGGGTAATGACATGGGGAGGCATCAATGGACCTCCGCTCGTCGGGGCTCGTCAGACCTTCATAAAGCTTCATTATCCAATTGAGAATAGTTCATATCAACCAGCATCGATTCTGGAGCCTGGCTGGTGCTACAAGTTCCCGTTTACGTTTGTTGTGCCGGATAACCTGCCACTCACGCCATGCGAGGGCGAAACGGATGATGCGGGTATCAGAAACGTGCATAAGGGATTACCTCCCTCAATGAGCAAAGAGACCGACACAGAATGCTTCACTATCAAATACATCGTCCGAGTGATTATCCCGAAGCCATTCTGCGGTAAAGAAGAGCCGACAGAGAGCTTAGTTAACACTGTTCGGCCCGTGATGATACTTCCGTCTGGTACTATGGGCAGCTCCAGCGGCGATGCCATCACAACGCTCACATATCGAAAAGACCTCAGAATAAAACATCGTTGGAGAGGGAAATGCACTGGACGCTTGGCCGTCCTAGCTTCACCTACCGGGCCTATACGGCCTCCCTTCTGTCGAACTGATGCCACCGACCACGCCAACACCTCGATAAAGGTAGACCTTAGATACAGCCCAGTTGGGACAGAACCTCCTCCTCGCCTGCGAAAGGTGTATCCAAAGTTGAACTTGGCAACATCCTTCCATACCACCCCGCGAGAACAGCATCTGTGTTTCAGGAAGAACAAGTGCTCCGACTTACCCTCGGCAAATCACGTTCAATCTTTAACGCTTCCAAAATTCGATGCTGCATCAGCTCAATGGGTAAGAATACAGTCACCCAGTAGCAACGTTTCGTCTCCCTGGAAGGACTATCAGTCAAACTTCAACAATGAGGAAGCAACATATACCGCATCAATCGTTGTCCCAATTTCCGTTCCAAAGCATGACGACCTTGTACCGAGCTTTCACTCCTGCTTCATTTCGCGCATGTATACCCTGGAGCTTATTCTCTCCTATTGCTCGGCAAATAGTGCTAGTAGGAGCGCTGTTAGAATTGAGGTTCCTATTGAGGTCACTTTGTGAACTGCGAATGCTAATCTCCCTCATCACAATGAATCAGGTCACTTTTACTGAAATGACCAACAGGGGTCCGGGTGTGCTGTTTGCCTAATTATATCAGCATTACTGTCATAGTAACTATTTTCCCTTTAGAAAGGGGTACTGCCACCACACTGCGCTGAAGTATAGAGAGGCTGTGTCTGAAGCGATGTTCCAGCGCATGTATACCAGTCAGAATTTGCACACAGCACGCAGTGGACGGAAGAGTTCGCACAGGGACACAAAATTCAGGCGTACTAGCAAGGGTTTATCCGCAAGTACCGGATCTACAAATATATAAACTTGCAACACAAGATAAAAGAAGTTGTATGTGCCCGTACAGTAGGAAAATGGTGTGTCACCGTCCAGGATATCGGTATAGAAAGGATATGTATCCACCATGTTCACGTCCTGATTGGTATCATCAATCACTTCAATAATTGGCAACTACCTAACTATTCCTGTGTCTACTAGTATACAAGATTATTCTTTATTCCTGTGCTAGAATTATAACGCTAATCTTAAAGAAACTATATTTCTTTTAGTAATGGTACTACATCTAGCTTCTAGATTTCATCATTTATTTATATAATTACGCTCCATACAGTATATCAGGTACTCTACGGGAAGTATATCTCCGTAATTAATTCCTCCAGTACAACTGGTTTGCGCCAACTCAAGCTAAACCTGTTATCCTCAACAGCTCAAATCATTCAAAGGCCCCTCCTCAAATAGTTAAATTGATCGATTTCCCTCGCCACCACGCCCGCTCCTCTGGAGACGAGTATAATCACCTATATTACGGAGTACTGCCTTCGTTATTCTAGGAAACGCGTTAACGCGTCAACATACCTATACTGGTATGTAGGGGCTTGTTTCGCTCCCGGAATGCCACTACAATGATCTACTGCCGCAGGATAGAGCCATTGAAACCTTAGGGAACGTCTATAGAATAGGCTATAGAGCTACTGCTGCTGATCGACTCTATTTTACCTCGTAGAACTTATAGATACCAATATTGTGATCTAGCCTTCCTAGGACTCACTACCTCTAGGCATTACCTCAATATAGATTACTAGGTGAACCCTATCAGCGGTAGTATAAGACCTGGGAAGGGGTGAAAGTCATCTACTATAATTGCCGCTTTTTCAGACCCCTTATAGCTTGCTCAATGTACGCATATTGATGACAAAATTGTCAATGAGAGCTGTATAGTATACTGAACGGTCGTTGACGACTCGGAAAGAGCCCCAGTAGGGAGCTGTAATCTGGTATAGTGCAATGGAGACTGCCAGGATATTTTGACGAGTTGCGGGATACTACCCTGGTTATCACCGTATTTTGTATCATTTTCAATAAACACCCTTCTCTACTATAACGGAGTACTTCTGATTTATAGTAATTACCACAATGATGAAATGATATAGAATATCAGCGAGCGGCCTGGTCTCTTGTACTAAGAACAACACGAGAAAGGAGTTACTAGTTAGAACCACGCATGAGCGTGCCAGGGTGAATTATCAACTTCATAACCGATCTCAAACCATAAACACTTAATATAGAAGTTCAATTCCAACACATCAGGATATTTTTTATTCTTTTAAATTTATTTTTTATATCGAGTTAAAACATGATAACTTCTCTTATTTATCGCTAAGACACGAACAGTGAGGGGAAGAGATGAAGCAGCATCCGAGCTCACCCCCAGGTCGCGCTATTTTACCCAGCTAAAGCATTGGTACGCACTGTAATTTGCTGAACCAGGAATGGTTGGTGCGATAGAGTATGCCTGACTCGCTAGCATCAATTTTATTTCTGCCGCAGTCATCTTGCATAACGCTAGCCTTCGTAGTGGGGAGCGCTAGAATAATATCCCTGTGATCAAGACAGTCTTGCGACATTTAAGACGAATGCTCCCCGTCTTTCCTGACGCTTCTTGTATGAGATAGCAACGGAAATGATTTTCCGCGGCCACAAACCGTCCCGTCTCTGTCTCTAAATCCTCGTCAAGTATAACTTCAGATATGTCTGGAGCAGAAAGAGCCCGTCGGCTGATCAATAAAATCGCCGATGATCATGGGTACCTTGACGAGACATTCCTCGGCACCCTGTCGCTCGAAGCGCGGCGAAAGATCGAGGTTGCCATGCTCAAGAAAGACGAGATGATCGGATCTTCCGTGTTAACGTATGCAACCATCTAACTGCCTGTGTGCCTTTCTAATTTGAAATTACACAGACTATCCAAAAACCTTTACAATAGTAGCGCCCGATTTGTCTTTGAACTATTGCAGAATGCCGATGACAACTTCTATCACAGGGCAAAATTACGTGGGTCAATGCCCTTCGTGTCCTTTCACGTGTATCCCCAACGAATTGTGGTAGATTGTAACGAGGACGGCTTCACTCACGAGAACTTAAGGGCCATATGTAGTGTGGGGAAGAGCTCTAAGCAGGGGGCTCAAGGGTATATCGGGGAAAAAGGGATAGGGTTCAAGTCTGTTTTTATGGTGGCCTGGAAAGTTCATATTCAATCCGGGGACCTTTCTTTCTCCTTCAAGCACCGACCTGGCGATTCCGGTATGGGAATGATATCTCCCGTCTGGGAAGAGTCTGAGCAGAATCTTGCTCCGCCGCTCACACGGATCACGCTGTATTTGCATGACTCTAGATCGGATGAGGGTTTCTCTCGCCAATACGAGACCACACTACAGCAATTCCGAGAACTGCAAGCTACATTCCTTCTATTCATGAAGAACCTTCGGCGGGTCGAAGTGAAAATCCATAGTGATAGCGGCAAAGAGAGCTCGTCGACAATATATACTCGAGAGCCTGGGCGTGGCGACCGGGACATCACGCTTCGACAACAATCTTTTGAAGGGGGCACTGTTCGAGAAACAAGCCAACATTACTATATCGTAACTGAAACGGCATACTACCTGCCAAAGAGCGAAAACCGCATCTATACACAGAGAGAAATTTCGAACAACGCCTACGCGACCTCAGATGTGGTTGTTGCTCTTCCTTTGTCACCGGACTATACGCCGATCATTGAGGTACAGGACGTTTATGCCTTCCTCCCCATCCGGAAAATGGGATTTTATGTGAGTAATCCAATATTCGCCTGTGAAAGCCTTGAATGTTAACATTAATTAGTTCTTGATCCAAGCGGACTTTGTCACGGATGCAAGTCGTCAGGATATTATGCGTTCGTCTGCTCGCAATGCCGCTCTCATCCCTTTCATTGCAGAAGCCTTTGTCCAAGCATTGTCTGAATTGAGCACTACTCAGAATCCATCCATTCGCTACAAGTGGATGCGATTCTTGCCGCGGATTAAAGACATGTCTCAGGATCGCTTCTGGGGCAAGTTGGCAGACAGAATTCGCTTCTTCCTTCTTGAGGAAGAAGTGTTGTGGACCAGAACACATAGCCGAACACGCCTGATCCCATCGATGCGGCGAGCCCGAGCGCGCTATCTTGACAGAGGTGGTGAGTATTTACTTCCCGATCTACGGGATGAACAATACCTCGCCTCTGAATACACGGCCAAGGATCTGGATCTCTTGAAGGAGTATGGCCTTTCTCGGATGAACTTCCCCGACTTTCTCGTGAGGCTTGAGCAGGACCTGGATCAAGAGTCTGGATCTAAATTACGCGCCTCCAACACATCTGACGATTGGCATAATCGTATCGCGGGCGTGTTAATTGAAGCCTGGCCCAAATGGTCTGCCAAAATTAGAAGGCTTGAAATCATTCCGCTCGTTGGTGGATCTTGGACATCAGTATCAGCTGCCGAGTCTGATATATACTTTTCGTTTGTCGCGAGCTATCTCATTCCATCGACAACACAAGGTGTGTGCCTAGTAGAGCCCTCGGCAGAACTCAACCAAAAGCGAAAGGCGCTCTTCCGCCTCATGGGGGTTAAAGAGGCTAAGGTGCCTGATGTTCGTCGTTGGATACGTAGCCCTTTTGGCAAGAACGAACCAGATCTAGACACATCTCGAAAAAACCTAGCTTTCCTCTACCAGACAGCTCACCTTGACCCAGACACCGATCAACATGCATCTTACAAGCTTTCACCTGTCTTTGACCATCAGGGACATTGGCGATTAATCCTAGGAAGCGAATTATACTTCCCTACCGATGATGAGTACGGGGCTCAGCAGCTACTACAGCCTCAGTCCGGCTACTCCGGGAATGGTTGCCTTCTTCATCCAGATTACATTAATCAAAATACTCCACAAACACCGGAAGGGGAAAATCGCAGCTGGAAAGAATGGCTACAGCAAGTGCTCGACATCCGCGACGAGATCCCCTTGGCTGTGGATGGCAGCCTTAGTATAGAATGCGTCCACGTTGCCAAAACCCAACCGGCTAAATTTATTGGCTTCTTATTACGCTACTGGCTCACTGGAGGAGATAAAGTCCTGGCAGATCAAGCTTTGGTCAAAGAGCTCTTGAAGATTCATGTCCCCTGCGAGGGTGGCAGAAAGTACCCTATTGGCAATACATACATCCGTACCGAACATCTAGAATACGCTAAGCGATTCCTTCACGATTGCGAGTTTTTCCCATGGCTGGATTGCTCTGTTGTCGCAGAGAACCAAACACGCCTTTCGGACATATCTATTGTCGCGAAGGCTCTCGGGTTTGGGTATCCCAAGTCAGACATCGAGTTCATGCTCGTCATCCTACGGTACATCAAAGAAGAAAATCCGAGTTCTTCTCCACTTCAGGATGTAGGACGAGTCATTGAACTCTATAATCGGCTGTACACGAGATGCCGAGAGTCTGTAACACCGGACATTACGCGCCAAATGATCCGGTATGATAATAATAGCTCGATTTTGCTTGGACGTGACGAGGCTAATTTCAATTTCAGAGATACGTTCGATCAACATCATCTCGTTTATGTTCCCCTGTCGGCAACCAGACCTCAGTACACCGAAAGGTGGGTTGCCCCGGAATCGTGCAGATGGGAATCCCCAGAGTGTATCTGGTCCTTCAATCCTCTTCGTATACCTTATAGCGACATCCCCAATACCGAGTTCGTGGCTAGTCTTTTTCAGGATATCCTTGATATTTGCAATGTTGGTGTGAGAGACGTCGTGGATGATTTGATCCCGTGCAGCGATATCGAGATGTATGATGAAGATAGCGACATTTACATCTTATACCATGAATTGAGTAAACTATTGCCGCAGGCGACACCAGCTGACATTAACTATCTTCAGTAAGTGATTTGAATGTCCGACCACAATCCAAGAAGCCTGTGGCTGATGAGATGACTTGAAGGGAATCGTTTAATCAACAGAACCTTATCTACCATCAGAGCCAGGATGGCTCATGGGGCTGGTATATTCCTTCGCAATGTCTATGGTCAAAAGTCACAAGCATCGACGGGATGGTAGCCTTGAACGACGAATATGAAGGTCTGTCGGAGCTTTTCGTTGACGTACTCGGCGTAAGAACCTTGACGCTCGAGATGGTGATTAAGAAATTAGTCGGCCAGGGGAGCACATCTGCATCTGTCGAGGAGGTTAAGGAAACTATTTGGCTACTAAATAACTACCTTCAGAGAGACGAGGACATACCTGATAGTCAATCAATCCGAGATGCGAAAGTGTTCCCTGTGCTGGATCTCAATGGCCAGGTCGAACTCCGAAGCTGCGACGAAGCATTCTCAATAGCGGACCGTAATCACCTGTACGACTGGTTTGCCGGAAAGGCTAACTTTATCGACTTTGGTGTCAATGACATACATCGACTAGAGCCCTTTTTGAACTGGGTTGGTCTTGAGCGACGTTACTTGTCGGTTTCTGTCAAAGAGATTTCCACTTTGGGTAATGGTGCCCATCAATCTCTGGTGTCAAAAGATCGAAATATAGCTCTTAGAGCGTATGGCTTATTACGGTAGGTTAGTTCATCAAGAACGGGAGAATAGGCTAACAGAACAAATAACAGTATCGCAGTGCATTGCAATAGCCCCAGGATACTGAAGGGTGAGAGCGCCTTCTATGAGCTTCTTCGAAAAACCAAGGTCTGTGCGACGGATGGCATTAGCTCGGAATTGCATCTCAACCAGGACGGGAAAGATATCATAGTAGAAATCTCCAAAAGTGAATTACACCTGGATGAGACTGAGGCTGGTTTGACAATATACGTGCCACGAGATGAAACGGCACAATGCCTATGCTTTGTGGACCGAATTCCGAAAGCTCTTCTAGAATGGATCATGACGGAACCGACGACAGGGATATGCACGCCCTTCCCTGACAAAGCTGTGGATGCGATAGAGAAAATGTTACAAGTGCCACCTTCACTCATCGCAGCTACACTTGATCGAACGGGTATTATTAGCATTGAGACTCAAGAGCTTGCGGGAGAGGACGAGGTGGACCTGACATCCTCTAACGACCGTCAATCGGAACAAGACAACGTCGACGCAGCAGCCGGCCATAGCAATCAATTCGACACAGATCCACATGCATCAAGTTCAAATACATCAAGTGTAACCCTTCTTACGCCATCAATCGTGTCGGGTGAAAGTGGCGAAAATAATATGCTCAGGTCAGGACCCAGGCCTAATATTTGGAGCGTTCCAGACTTCCCCCTCCAGACCACTCCTAGGCCCATATATAGTCCTGCGCCTCTGGATATCGAATATCGATCCATTTTAGACAATATTGTCTCAGCTGCCCGCCGGTTTATCTTTCCTACTCGAGACTCTATCGACGGATCACCCCTCCCTGAGTTTCAGAACCTGCGCGTACGCGAACAAACCGATAATACCTCCCACCTTCGTTCGCTAGAGAAGCTCGAGCGAGACAAACGAATCGGCGCAGCAGGTGAACTATTTGTGAGTATCGATGTAGAAGCATCAGGCTTGAGGATACAACAAAACGAAAGACTAATTCATGCGCAGGTCTTCGAAGTTCTATCCCATCTTAACCCAAATCTACCAGGGTTCTCCAGAGAAAATTGGCAAAGCACCATTCGCAAATACGTGCGGCTTCATGAGGATTACACCGACTTGGATTCATGGGGTGGGCGTGAGACAGCTGACCTCGTGTATACTGACAGCGAAGGTACCCTGACCTCCTTCCTAGTGGCCAAAGACTACCTGAGTTCCGAAAGGTGGGCGGGGAAGCGCCCTCGTTTCTATCTGGAAGTCAAGTCGACTACCTCCACCTGCGAAACGCCCTTTTACATGAGCAAGTACCAATATGAGCGGGTACGTACTGTACTTAGAGTGCGTTATGCATATGCTGTGCTAATTGAAGATAGATGCAAACGTTCTCCGAAGACGAGTCAGAATCGAGTGAATTGGATGCCATCTATATCATATTTCGGGTTTTTAATATAGGAACCGACTCTGTGGGAATGAAGGTATACGTTGATCCTGAGAGACTGAGGAGGAGGCGGCATTTGGTGTTCACTGCGGAGACTTGGTCGATTGTTCCGGGTTCGGGAGAGGCATAACTCAATGGGGACGGCCAGCCCTAAGTAGATATGTTCGAGTTTCCATTACTTCCTATTCGGGGCCTTTCTCTTGGCTGTTGTCATACTTATTAAGACCAGCCTATCTGTGTTCCTATCCCCTCTCTTCTGTCTTTTGCTTTCTTTTTAAAGAAGTGCCTCGATATCTTTAGTAGAGTGCTCCAGGAGTCAGGGTAGAGTCTAGCCTGCGAATTGTTGCACGGGCAGAATCGAATCCATTTTAAATGGGGGCTTCAGCCCTGTCAAAGCATATATATGTAGTTTGATCCAATTCCGTAAAAGATAAAGGCTGGAAATATCGATAGGAATACATTATTTAAATTTAGGTCTTGTTTGTCGACATGCAATTAAGATAAGGTCCAAGCGGATCATGTGCATTAGGTCCGCAATAAGGTGTAGCTTTGTGGGCAGCAACGCTGCTATCCTTAGCAAATGAATAACCGCAAAGAGAATAGAAGCATCACCACCACCGGCCAGTACCAGTCATTCAGGTGGTAAAAGCAAAAAACTGAAAACATACAACAGGAGGGATTCGCTGGTGGTCACCCACCCAACTACTAACCTCCCGGCGTGTGGCTTCTGCGCGGTCAATAGGTCGATGCGTGCCCCTGCAGGGTGAGTGCAGGTGATGATGCCAAGTCGTCGCGTGCTTAGTATGGGTATGTTTTAGAGGGGGGTGATGACTTGCTACATCCACCACCCTGTGGTGATGGGCCAGAACATACACTCGTGCTTGTCCACGTCTGCCTAGGCCATCAGCGCTTCCAGATCTCTGATTGGTGCATATCCCGTTCAGTCAGACGCCCAGCCTCTTGGCAGCTGTGCTTCGCCACCTTTCCCACCAGTTAGTGAAAGCTAAATGGTTGAGTTTCGGACGTGACAAGATAAGCATGTCACAGTCTCCCAAGTCCCGTCCAGATTTTGGGCTAGTCTCAGAGATATCCTTGTGCAGGCCCGTCTCGACAATCTCATAGTGTAATATAAGCAGTTACGGTCTTGGCAGGACGGGAGTTAGCACAGGGATGCAGTCGACACAAGACTCGAGTCTAAAGGGCCAGGCCTATTGAGTACGTATACTCAATATTTAGAAGAGTGCGAACGAGTTGAGACTGGTTGAACTGTAGAACGTAGGTGCTAAATAACTATTGAGATTGATTACGAAGAACTAAACTAGGCATATGAATGAGGGCCCTTATATATTCTTGGTCCTCATATACCATTGCTTGGCGTGTATACCATATATCACGTGATTTCGTTATTGCTGTTCTCACTGCGCTCTGTGCAGGTTGTCAGGCATGGCATTCCTATCCGACTAGGGACTGCCTTTCGCGTCCCGGATTCCAAACTTGGGAGCGTAGGATCGCAGCCCTACGATATAGTCAATGGGATCGTCTTCGAGAATTTAACCTATCCACAGGGGACGACCAACAATCTCACCTATCAGCAATTCTCCACCCAAGATCTTCCCTCTGACGCAGTTGTGACTGTCCCTGTGGATGCCCTCAAGGCGGATCTGGATTGTGAATCGGCCAGTCTCCATATCAACTCATGGCAAGTTATCACTACTTACAACACAGGGGTTCCGACAATCTCCACGCACAACACTGACCTGCAACTGGTGACTCCGTCCTGTCAAATCTCTAATACTTCTCTCGACCAGGACGCCGGAGTTCCTTACCCTCAAGTTCCCTACGTTGCGAGATTCCAAACCGGTCAATGCGATGGGGTTGCCGGTCCCGACGGCCGACGCATTGTCGTAAGCCTAGGTGAAATCCACCGCGGCGAAGAATCGGCTCCTTATGGACAGATCGATGATGGCGTGGACCACTACTCCTTTACCAGCCTCAATCTCACCATGAGTCGCTCGGTCCTGATAATATGCAAGCCAACCTATTCCCTTGTCAAGATGTGGGCTCGCTCATCAAAGGAATCGCCATCCGATGTTGACTTGGAAGAGAGGGCCGCGTTGAAAAGTTCGACATTACCAGGCTTGACTGCAGGGGAAATTGCCGAGTCGATCGTCATCAACTCTAGCGTTACCAGTGGCTCACGGCCAATCGACTATCGTAATCCCTTTCGCGCCAACGTGTCAGTGGATCAGGCGCTGCAGATTAGGTTGTATCTTACCGGAGCTTCTCACGACATTGAAACCCTCTTCCAAGATGGGGTGTTGACAAATGTGGCGTCTTCGTACTACCGCGCCATGACAGCCCAGCTGATGCATGTCGCCTTGGCGGAGCAGAACCAGTCCAACGTAGTCGGCCATGCACTTATAAATGATAATCGCGTGGTAATGGCTGAGCTACCTCTCCGGCTCATGGAATCCTTTTTGGCAGTCGGGATCCTCCTGGTAATCTCAATGACTCTGCGAGTTTCGTCCAAGTGTTTGGCTCCATGGAATTTGAACCATATTTCGTCCATCGCAACTGTGGTGGCAAAGAGTGAAGCACTTCGCCAGTCTCTTGTTGGCACTGGCTCTGCCCCACAGGATGTTCTGAGTATGTGCTTAGCGGGCCGATATTACTTTACACAGTATTCTCCCAGTGCTGGATTCTCCATCGCCGTCACCGACAGTAGGTCCAGTGAGGACGCAGACATGAACGATCACCGAGACAAGTATCTGGCATGGAAACCATTTCCGAATCTGATCTGTCGCCTGATTATGTTCGTGTTGGTAGGGCTAGTCATTGCCGCACTGGAAGTTTTGTTGCATTTTTCCCAGGCCAACGACGGACTGGGAAACGTGTCATCGAGTTCAGAATATGTGCAATACTTGTGGACATTTATCCCCGCAGCCATCATGGTGATCATCAGCATGGGTTTCATGGGTATTGACTTCAACGTCCGATGTCTGGCACCGTACGTCCGCCTGAAGCAACCGAAAGGAGCCACATACGAGCAGTCCATGACAGCGGGCTTTCTGGATTCTCTTCCGGCGACTAACATCTTCCGTTCGATTCGCCTGGGTCAGTTTGCGGTGTTATGCACGACTCTCACAGCGCTCATAGCTCCTTTCCTGACCATTATCACCAGTGGCTTGTTTTCCGCCGTCGTGGTTCCCCAACATATCAGGACCAATCTCACCCAGAGAGGCGGGTTCCCAGACCCTCAAAGTATTCCCGACACGGAGGGTAGCGAAACGGACGAAAACTCCGGCATTGTGATCGCCGAATACATCCTCAAATACAACCTCTCATACCCCAGTTGGACGTATGGTTCCCTAGTATTCCCTGAACTCTCCATCGACCTCCCTTCACGCCAACAACAACATATGAAAGACGCTTTCGTAGAGCTCCGCGTTCCCACCCTCCGCCCAGCCCCGATATGCCACCTCCAAACCGGCTCTAACCTCTCCTTCAACCTAAACCAGACAGTCCTGAACCTCGAAGATGGCCCAGCAAATTACTACACGCTCCTCGTAGATCTCATCCGACTAGGCTGCGACCCAGATGGCCCCCACACCTCTTGGCCCATCGAAGTCCTCTCCGGTGAAACCATCAACTCCCAACCCTTTGGCATTTCCTTCGCCTTCGACTGCTGGATGGGAAATCACAGCGTCACCCCAACCCGTAGCACAGCCTCCTACATCTGGGGCTACATAGACAACATCACTGCCACCGGCGGGACGAGCGGAATCCAACACATCGCAGCCCTAACCTGTCTCGAACTCGCTGAAACAGTCGACGCTGTCACCCGCTTCCGTCTCCCATCTCTAGAAATCGACCCTACTTCTTACCCCCCAACCCCAGACGAGTCCTCCACACACAGAGCCTTAACTGTGCACGTCCCTGCTCCACGTTGGCGAATCCTCAGCAAAGACACCTCCACACCCTTTCTAGACAGCTTCTTCCAACTCCTTGTCTCAGGCCGCTACGCCATCCCCATAGAACACATCCAATCCACAAACAAAACCGACAGAGTTGCCGACGCAATCAAATCTCAGCACCGCATCATCCACGCCCAGGAATTCAACAACTACACGCGCCGCATCGCGCAAAACAGTACCGCAACATCAACACCATCACTATTACCAGGAACAATCACGGCAACCCACCGGACGAGGGTGAAGCAGGATGCTGCTTCAACGCGGGTGCTCGAGGCCCTCCTGGTGGGCATGTTGGGGCTGGGTGTTGTGGGGTCCGTTGTGCTGAAGAATACGGATCAGGTGCTGGCGAAGAATCCGTGCAGTGTTGGTGCGGTGGGCAGCTTAGTGGTGGATTCGAATTTCTTAGATCGTAGTGATGAGGACTGGAGAACGGGCGGGTGGAGGTTTTTCTTGGGGTGGTGGGAAGATGGGCCGTTGGTGTTGGCGGAGGGCGATGCTGGCAGGGATAAGTTTACCCTTTAACGCGACGCGGGAAGAGGTGAGAGGTGAGAGCGCAGATGCAGATGAAGACGAAGGTTAAGGTGGGGAGGAGAAAGTAGTTCGTTAATACTATAGGAACTTGAAGATATTATGGCCTTATGAAAAATATTGAATTTTTAGTAAACCAATATAAACATCGAAGATATCGCTCCCTTCATCGAGACAATTCTGTCCACCCTGGAAAAGAAGTTCTACTTAAGCTTGCAGCGCATCCAGGTCCATCTGTTCAACTCCCTGGCTCTGTTTACTGTCCACCGGAAAAGTATATTATTGAGTCTGTAGTTTAAAAATCTGTAGATCTTTTCTCAGAAAGATTCCCATCGTAGGCCTCTAATTCCTAATATCAAATTAATACCCTCTAGTACAATTCGCATTTACCAGAGGGCTGCCGTTTTTGGCAACCGCCCTCTTCCGGCTTAGCGCCCGTCCCGTGGCTACCTGATGCGGTTTGGCGCCGACCCGGTCGGGTTTAGTTCACTGCGCTATACCGTGCAGGGAACTGCCGCCTGTGCCCGCCTTCACCTCGTCCGCTGAACTATATAAAGTCGCTGGTGCGTCGCTCGACGACCACCTCCTCTCACTTTCTTTTACTTCCCCTCGCAACGACGTCTCTGAATACCCTGCTGTCATGTCACGTGCACCGGAACAGCCTGCTCCGGTCCCCACCTTCGGAGATGACCGCTCAGCCTGTGTCTGCCCACCGTCGACTTGCAGCCGTGAAACCGCCGCGTCACCATGGACCGCGTCCGCAATTCGATTCCCTAATCTTACTGGAGGGCTCAACTCGGACTTTGCCGTATGACCTGTAAGGATGTCTCGAGGAGGTCCCACCAGGCGGCCCATCGTCATGTCCAGTTGGCTGACGGTGCTTCCCTCGGGGCCATCTAGCCTCGACAAGTGTTGCCTTTGCGAGCTCGGTCAGATCCTGAAAACCAATGGCAAAAATGCCTCAATGGTGCTGCCTCTCGCTCACGATGGGGGTTAGGAGATTCCGGTTGCGTAGCCCTCTCAGAACCTGGAAATGATTGTCTGTTGGTTGTGCTTTCTGATTGCCTCAAGCGAGCGACGGGTACGCTCGATTTGGAATGACGTGGTAGTATGCAGGACGAGTTGCGAAGAGCGGTCCTGTTGCAGACTGTGGTGAGCCCGTTCGTACCACCGCCAATTCCTGGCTAGGCCGACTTCACAACGCAACGATGTCACCGGCGAATCCTGAATTCCTGTTTTACGTGGCTACTCCTTTGGTGGAATCCCCGCCTGCTAATTGGGCTGTGCTGATGTTGAAACCTGTGATCGTGCGTGCGAAGCGCCGAGACACTATGCATCATTTCCACACTCCTCCTTTTGGCTATGACGGATTACGGATTCGAGCAGGACCAGGCGATAAATTTCCGGTCCACCTAATAATGCGGATTAGGAGGGGCATGTTAGACCTATTTTGTGAAAGGTATGCTTTCGGGTATAAATGCCCATCCGTCACCCGAAAATTCGAGCTTCGACAGTTCTTGTCTTTCCATCGCGCCCATTCCTTCATTCGTCCTCCCCCCATCTTCACTGTAATCTCCCAATATTTCTTTAAACAATGTCTATCAGCCTTGATAATATCAACTTCTGTTACCAATACCCTCCGCCTAAAACTGGTACTACCTCTGATTGGAAGCCATATCAAGTCCCTTCAGCTTCAGCGCACATTCCACATCGAACTTGCCTCCTTCCATCTGAGCCAGGTGTCTCGAAGGCAAGCACTCCAACCCGGAGCGGTGCTGCAGAGACCACCCAGAGTTCGAGCATCTCACCTGGTGGAAGTACGATGGGGATCCGCAATGAATTTGACATCGGATAGAAGGTATGACTCTGGTAGAACCCAGTTCGAATGTGTCGGAGAAGGGTCCAGGGACGCGCCAGGCTTGTGGCTTCCTCGATAAGACCGCCAAGGATATATCCTGGAGCCTGAGCGCCTCTTGACCTGGTGGTATACGCAACCTGCGGTAGATCCGTTTCATAACCTTACTAATTCTCAACGCTTTCCAGCTTTCGCGTCAGAGCCGGCAGAAATCTAGACAAGCGATGGCGATAGCCGCAAAACAGCTCATTATGAAAAGGTTACTCTGGAGGATATCTCGCAGGAGCAGTCAGAGGAGCAGGCGTCCCTCTTAATACAGGCTGCCATGTCTTCCGACTCTAGACTGGTTGGAACTGAGCAGGAAGTTCCAGGTACGCATGATTTCCATAGATATGTTAATATGACCCTAACATATGATAGTCTTGTCAAGGTCTAGAACTCTGGGCTCGCCTGAAGAAAGTATTCAGGTTTCACGGATTTCACGCCAGAGCACTGCACGATCGACGCCGGGAATTTGTGACGATCTATGTGCGCGTATCTCTCGATCGTCCTCGATATGAGTCCTGGAGCATACGCGCAAACTGGGAAGAAAACCTCGAACTGAAAATTCCCACATTGAAGGGAGCACAGTGGGAGACTCTCAGGGCCAGGAAGCCGCAAGCTATGGGGCCAATGATACAGGGAATAAAACAAATTGCACGGAAAGCCTCAGATACGGACCCGTTGTGTCCGAAGACCAAAGCGCAGTTACAGGCGGGAAAGATGATAGGAGCGCCGCGGCATCCGGTTCTAAGAGACCACCCATCAAGTAAAGTTGCCGTGTCCGCTGTCATCCGCAGACGAATATCGGAGAGCCGAAGCGGATCAGATTGGTTTCCGAGAACTCACCGATCCGTGAGCCCGACCGACAGACGACCACGACGACCACGACGACCACGACGACCACGACGACCACGACGACCGAGAGCACTTCGTCCCGAACACCCTATGTTTGTGAAACCTCTAACGAAGATTGCGAGAGCGAAGGCTATCCGACATTGACATCCAGACCCATTGGCGAATCAAACGAACGCCTGGCAAAGAGATGTGGGCATTTGCCCCTAGTTGAGGCAACAGCAGGATGTACTTCGGTGTTGGCTGATGACACCACGGGAGAATATTCAAATTCACTCCAGAGGCCACCGGACGGCAGCTTTCCGTCCACCGCTGGTGAAGCAAAGGAGATCTTTGGCCGAGGAATTTTGCGTATCCAACCCCACGGACCTCGGAATGCGTATGTCATCACATTTCTGCCGGATGTCGTTCAACTAGCCTCTATGCCATCGACGTCCGAAATGTCTTCGGAGAAGCCGCCCACTCAACTAGCCGTGGGTGGGCGAATCCATTAAGTGCCCCAGCGGCTGACAGTGTGCCAGGTGCACAAAAGGACCTCCCCATCGACCCTTTGATTCTCGCCGATGATGGGTCATAGGAGGCGGGGGATCTAGATCAGCCCTTCTCCCTGAGTGACGATCCTAACCCTTCGGAGACGATATGTCCATATCCAGACCCTCCGCCCCTTTTCTCCAATGCACTTGGCCAGCGAGACTCTGTCGTGTTGGGGCATGCAAAAGAGGCTCAAAGTATCAGCTCCCCGCACGACCGTCGCAGCGTTGCGGCCGCCAACCCTTCCTCCGGCAACCCTCTGAGTCCCGCCCACGATGGTAAACAGTCTAAAACCTCGCAAGCGAAAGCTGCGCCGACCGGATTGACCACCGCCCAAACGGGTTCGAGGCTCTCATACGTCTGTCGAAGAGGGGAATTCGTTTGCGGCGATCCATACTCACTTCCTGTCCCTGCCGCTTGACAAGCGTGTGCAATCCCTCCCTTGTTTGTTGGAGGGTGCCCTGCCCTATCACATGCCTAGGCCTGATCTACTGACGACTGGGAACGGAGATGCGTGGCCAGTAAGTCCCCTGACCCAACGGTCCAATAGTAGTGAGCCTCATGGCAGCTCGAGAAAGGGCCTGCCTTGGTCATCCGAAGAAATAGGGCTCTTACTGAGGCTGAGGAGGGACGAAAAACGGCCTTGGTCGGAGGTTGCGATATTATTTTCGGATCATTTTCCAGGCCGGAGCCGGGGCTCCATTCAAGTATTTTGGAGCACGACCCTCAAGAAGAGAGAACTTTAACACAGCATGCCATCCCTTCGATTTATTTTTATTTTCTGTTTCAAAATCAATATACGGAATGCGATATGTAACTGTAGAATGATAAAGTCGTGGATGCGGCCGACCGCTATGTTCTGCTTGGCACGACGGCTGGGTAAAATAGGGACATCTTTGCATCTTTTGAGTAGAACGGAAAGGAGCACAGTGATATTTCAGTCGTTACCAATACGGTCAATGTTGTCGACAGACACCGCTGCCTTCCCTCTCTGCCTCGTAAAATATGGGAATTAAATGGTGCACCTTTGCCGCAAGTGAATCAATGATCATGAATGTTCCAAATCAGCTTAGATCAACCACTTGAGAGATGAATGATGAACTGCTCGAGCGGCGCGTTTTTCATAGCCCGCCATTAACTCTGCACTTCCCGGCAACTAAATACTTCCTTGGGGTGGAGCTTTTTGGCCATCGTAATAGGCAATAAGATCGATGCAATATGTGATTACAAAGGGAGAATGGTTTCCGCACGTATATTGAACCATAATGCCCGCAATGGCAACCCAGACAGGCTAGTAGTGTTAAAACATGCTAGGGTGCTTCCAGGGGTAACATATGCCCTCAAATACCACAGAATGCCTAGAATCCCCAATCCCAGCGGAGGCTCGGCCCTGGAATTAAGGTGACCTAGAGGGTCAGTACGTAAGCGGCTATTCAGTAAGACGTTTAGGTAGAATACGTCCCACCTACACCCCCTAATCTAGTCGATTGAGAAATGGTCACGTGGGCAAGTGTTCTTTTTTAGAAACTGGCCTTGTCCACTCGCGTCCCTGTTGATCTTGCCTTACTATAGTTTCCGCGGTAAGCTATATTTCTGGGGTGACGGCATTACTGATCGCGGTCCGGACATTATTTCGTTCTATGTAATAGGTTCGAGAGGTGCTTGTGAGAAATAAAGAATGGATTGTTTAAAAAAAAATTAGATATAGACCAATAAAGAATGTAGCGCGCTTCCGGATAACCCGTGACAAAAGAATGCGAAGAATGGAGTACAGATTATCACCCTACACAGTAACTCAGCACATCCACTGCGTCAAATGCGTTCTTATGGGAAGTCTCTCCTTTTTACCATTACCCAAATATACCGTCGCTTCCCTTCCCAGATACGGTCCCCAAAACCCAAGAGCTACTGCGACGGAGCAGGGAGCGTCCGACAAGTCACCACATTCAGATTTATTATTTTTCCATATGCGGAACAACAGTAATTCAAGAGATTCTCCAAAGAAGGCCGTGTACGAATCATGTCTAGGTTCTACGGACGAATCCATTCGTGTTGTAGCAGCTCAGCCGCTGGCTTCCGGGACCCTGGGTCGATTTCGAGCATGCCCTTAATGAAATCAACAAAGATGGGAACTTCAGCTTCGGGCATATCGATAGGTTTCAGAAAAGGTTTTGTAGTGCCATTAACCAGATGTTCAAGGCAGGTGGGCTTTAGGTTAGGAATTCGGAGAAGATTTCCTGGAACACACCCGGGTTAAAAGAATAATAGATTATCAACGGAGGTCAAGAGAACCTACCTTGCTTGTCAAAGAATTGTGCTGCGCGATTCCCTTTTTCTATGAAATGAAGCGGAAATTGGCCAAGGACTTCAATAATCCTTGCTAAATGGTCATCTTCAGCCGTCCACACCCCCTTTGATGAAGCTTCCCCAGAGAAAAGAACTATTCCTTGCACAAGCTCCATAACCTGTTACGGTATGAGTCAAATCGCACTGTGATGCAAAGATTTATCGAACATGATGGTCTTACAAGGCACCCTAGGCTCCATATATCCACGCCAGTATCCCAAGGGACGCCTATCGTCACCTCAGGAGCCCTCAGAGCTGGCGACTGGATCAAATCCGACAAATGATGTTCCTTCCAAGACGCTATATAATCATAATAAGTTTCATGAGCGAAGAAAATGAAATGGCTTACTTACCAACACCAAAATCGATTAGCCTGACGTGGAGATTTTTTGTTTCCGATACTAGCGATGTTGGGATGACCTCTCGAAGAGGTGCTGTGCCACCACGTTGAGAATCAGTCCGCGCCGGAACTTCTGACAGATAGTGGGAAATAGTCCTGTTTGGATTCTCCAGCTCTAGGAGTATATTTGTTGGCTTCAAATCTATATCAAGAAAAAAGATATCAGCTTTATAATAGTGGTCTATATTATGGAATCCGCCATACCAGTATGAATGATGCCACACTCTCTGTGCAGGAAATCAAGCGCTAGAAGAAGCTGTCGTGTGATCATTTTCACAGCCCTCACAGGTAGCTTTCCATCTTCGTACTTGGCGACTTGGAAATCTAAGTGATGTCCTAGCACGTCGAACGCTAAGCAAACATGATCTCCATTGGGTCCTGTCTGCGTGAATTGCTCGAGTAGATGGGACACGTGGTCGCGGCCTTGATGAGAACTGTGCCTCGAAACCTCCAAGATTTTCGAGAGGATTTCTCTTTCAAAGATGTCATGGTGGCCACCATAACAATCAGCCCTCAGGACCTTGAGTGCTACGTATTTCTGATGCCTATCCTATTCGTTAGCCTAGTATGCCATGGCAGTAGATAACGCACTTAGAATCCTTAGCCAGCCAAACTGTCGAATATTGGCCATATCCCAATTTCCTTAGGATAGTGTATTGGCCATCTTGGAAACTATCGCCTAGGGAAATAGGATGAAAACCTCCGGCTTTGTAATAGTCAGGCTCTTCTGCAACTGGGTAAGAACTGACGCGCTCCACTGTTGCCAGTCGAGAGGACAGTAATTTTGAAATTTGAGAACGTCCTTTTTTTAAGCACTCTTTGATTAAACTCATAATGTTAGCGGAATTGCTCACGATCGCAGTTGCACCGAGTTTAGACGTCGCCGCAGCGGGAAGACCACGATTTATGTATGTTTTGCGAGTCGCATTTCACGTGACGGGCAATCTTCGGTAAGGAATACATCAACCACGCGCCTGGTTATGGCTTGAGTGAAAATGATGCAATTTCCTGAGGAGAATATGGTTTTTAAGATTTATGAAAGTATTTGGATCAGTATTTAATCACAGCCGACTAAAGCTTAAGAGTAACATTTCTCATAGTTATGCATAATACAGAAAAATTGGGCTTGGGCGCTATTCGAACGCTTACTCCTAGATGACAAAGGGGGGTGTAGCCACACATGCCTCCAATCATCCCCGTGTCTCCCAAGTGCCACAGAGAAGCTACATAGAGTATCCATGGATCATTTTTTATCTTCACCGTCAGGATACACATGTCTCTTTGTCACGAATTCGCCACTTTCTTTGATCATCTCCACTGTCCAATGGTCGCCCTTCGGATCGGGATTACGGGGATCATTGTGTTTCCCTCCTCTAATGGGCGTGAGAAGTAAATTTCACACATACAATTTCATTAGGCTTACTCACTTGACAATCGCTTCGGTAACACCACGTCGTTCCATGCTGGCTTCATTTTTCTGATAAAACGTTCTAATCGCTTTCTCTGCTTCCATGCGTTTTTCAGGGCTGTTTTTGTAGATGTCCTCTCTAAACCATCGAATGGCTTTGAGCGGAAAATTGAGTATCGTAGTACGGAACATGGAGATCAGGAAAGATGCAGATGTATGGGACCAGGCAAGGTCAGCTAACTAGCAGGAGAAGAGTCAAGGATAATAAAGATAATGGCAGAAGAATGGTATTGGAAGGCAGAAACTGAGGCCTCTTTTATAGATTAAATACAGCACCCCAGTTGTACATGCCGGGAGTAGCAGGTGCCTTTGAACTTGGCCCTAAACTTCTAGGCGCCAGGTTATGTGCCTGATTTAGTGCAAATGATGATCTGCCCTGCTCAGCCAATATATCCCTAGAGTCTGCTCGACGTCTCGGCTGTTACAGCTGCAGTACATCCAATCAATGCATCTATTCCTTTAAACCATGTTCACACAGGCTTCTTCCATCCTGTAAATGATCATTGAACAGTTGTGTTTCTCCTTTGTGTGAGTGGGGATCCACGTTAGGCGCTTATGGTAAGTGCCTACAACCTTCGAATCCCACGCAAACACAGCCGCGAATGCCTTGCACACGTAGCCTTGTCTGGATGGAACGTGGGTTGTCGCACCTCGGCCAGAATGAACCATTTACAAGCATGAGGGGTGTACGTTGGTGTGACATGCACAGGATCTCCTAGCACTACACCTAACCTCGGCGCTTACAGAAACGTTGAAGCACACAATGTTCTGACCATCTACTCGTCTAGGCGCCCTAGTTCAGCTCCAACTGCTTGTCAAAAATGATGGGCAGATAAATGTGGCAATTCTATAAAGCCTAAAAGCACGATCGAGCGAGTCAGCTGCAGCTACAAGGCTAAGACGGACTCTAGGCGCTGTGTTAATTAAGTGTAGCTGTTGAAGGGCAAGATACAGCTTGAGTGTGGATCTGGATTACAGTATGGGCCGAGCACCAATATAAAACCACTGTGATTGTGGGGGCAGTCTAATGATAAGGCCGACTCCGGAGAGAAAGTACGGGGAAGGATTGCGCCTTAAAAATAGTAATGGAATGTATCAGTAATTAGTGAGTAAAGGCGAGGCTGAACCAGATACCACATGTCAGCGTCCACATGGACAGGATCTATTGGGCAGCCCGACCAGTAATTCAGACATAAGTATACCCCAATTTCCCTCCATCAATCTTAGCGCTTTAGGTTCATATGAACATCGGTGTGAAACACTGCGTCCAGAAGTTGAGCGACCAGGCGATGTGCCTGATGTTGTTAACTTCGCTTTGACCTCTGAGCTAGAATACAGAAATGCGCAGAGGGAAACCAACAGTTGCCTTAATTACCACTAATGCACGGGATATTACGGGTGATGGATCCGATCAATACCACATGGGACGGCTCGAGCTGGAACATAGCCAATAGAGATGCTACTTTTACCATTCCCAGAGGCAACTAATGTATCATTTGCTCAAAGGAATCCGCAACAGAAGTTGACTACCCAAGGGAGATTTTAGCTTCCAGAAGTTGGATTGATCCTTATTAGTGTCATGTTGCGCCCAGCGATTGGAAATAATCTCATAGATCTTGAACAAATTCTCGTGTTAATTTAGTGAAACTAGTGGTCACCGTGATGGTAACGAGAAGTACTCTCGCTACGCACGCCCTATCAGCCTTGATGGACCAGGCAGAAAGGTTTGAAATGATGTCTGTGCATCTTGCGAAATCGCCGAAGCTTGCAATAAAACAAGCCGATGAAATTGCGAAGTGTGGTGCAAGACTGATTGACGCCGTCAACAAGATCCGCCGTGACGCCGAGACTGCCGCCCTCGCGTGTCAGGAGCGACTACAAAACAAAATCCACGTGCTCAAGACACAAGCAGACTCACGGAAAAGAAAGATATTAGACACCCAAAGATTGGATTCTTCACGGACTATAAGAGCGAACTTTAGACTTATATTTGGACCAGCAAGGGAAACGGAGTTCAGTAGTAAAAGTACGAAACACTTGATGTCGACGGTTACCGAAAAGATCAACGTCATTCGCGGCTTATGCGACGAATACCCAGATAGTGTCATTGCATTATCAATCGGGTACCCAACTAAAGCATGGACAGAACCGACAGCAGAAGTTTTTGAAGCCATAGTAACGCAGCTGAAACAAGAGAAAGTGGAGGAGTGGCCAGAGGAGATCCTCGATATCATGAATGAGGTTAGAAATGAAAGACCAATGAGCGCTGAGTTCGAAACCCTTTATGGTATAACCCAAACCCCCCCTTTCCCCTTTGCCTCCCCCTTTCTTAGCAGTCTGGTCAGCGGGGTCTGACTAAGTGACAGTGAAAATCTCTGAGCGTCAAGGTCGCTGCCGGCGAAGGGTGGATGAGTCCTATCAAACTGTTCTAGACGCGGGACATCCAATGCCAGTGGCAAGCGATCTAAATACTGGACCGCCACCAGGCCAAGCCAAATTAACGATGAGTGTGTGAAGCCTACTTGCCCCATTGACGAAGCTGACCTGAACAGATCAAGTACCAAGTCTACAATTTCTGTCAAATGAACGGAGTTTGAATGATACCACGAGGATACACTCCAGCTCGAAAAGTGTATCGTCGATGACGAATACAGACAGACGTATGTAACTATCCAAGTTGTATGCTCAATCGCTAAATGAGGGAAAACCACAGAAATCCAGTACATGTTCTCCAGATCTCCAGCCTGTAAAATCGGTCTCTTGGGAGTTCTGCTCGCTGATGCAATTCGGACCAGTAATCAATGGAAAATGGAAAAGGCATTGAATGATTGCACGACAGAATGTCTCAACATATTGGTTCCAAAAGGGGAGCATGAAGATGTTTCCATCACCCTTTGGGTAGGCCAAAGAGAGGGACTCCAGCTTCTTGAAACATTCCAGCTGCAACCCACTTGGTCAGAGTTATCCAACCATCCACCACCTTTATCTCAAAGCCAGCGGGTACAAGGCGTGTCACTACACGTTTAGTGTCCTCATGTTCCCAATTTCGTGGGTTGTCTTTGGCCTTAGGATCATAGACCATAATTAATGTCCCCCTACAGGTGATGATTCGGTCGTAGCTCGTGGCGTCAAATATACGCCCTAGAATGTATTCTTTAGGCTCATCTTGCGTAATAGTTGTGGAGTCCTGATAATCTCTATGGTCAACTTCGAACGAAAGGCAATAAAACCGTTCAAAATATACCTTTTCGGACATGGCAAGCGGTAGGGTCTATGTGAACAAACTATGATCAGTAACATCCTCAGAAAATGGTTCGTATCCTTACTCGGTAGATTCTTAGTAGGAGAAAGGATGAACCCTCTAAATTAACGCAAAATCTGCCCGCACTTCAGCCGACAAAAGAGTGACCAAACGCTTCTTGTACACCTGGAGGCACGCGGTCTCAGAATTATCGAACTATCGCCCTAGAAATTTGTCTTTACTTAGTTGGTAATGTTCTTTCTGCACATGCGTTTCGTAAAGCTTGTATGGTCATGTTGTCTTAGAATTCCTCCGGGCAATTTCTTACTGCAATGTTCGTGAAAAGCAACAACTTGTGAGGGGGATGGCGGGGAGCCGCCCGTGCCCAAACAAAAAGATCGGGTATTAATCACACTCCAAAAGGGAAACTAGGTCCCGTGATCAGCGATTCCATATTGGAAATAACGTAATCCGGTAAGCATAACGTAGTTAGTTAACTATCGGCCATTATATTTCATAGAAAATGACGCTTGTTATTATCTTGATCTCTTAACAATAGATAGATGTAAAATTTTAGGATTATTTATTTATTTATTTATATATATCGTAAGTCCGTAGTACTTTAAAGATCATAAATCTAGTTTGAATGCGGAGGACCCGCTTACTGATTGCGGTAGTTAGTAAATCATCTGGCTTACTAATTACAGAATTTATGATGAGTACACACTCCCTGTTCGCAAACACCCTTAGTTAAGGCTTAAGCTATATATGAATCCCTTCCTCCAATTTCTGGGAATTAAAGTAAGGGAAAGCTAATCAGAAATTGTGGCCTTTAATGTTGATACCATAGCAGCCATCGAAGGAAGTCAATGTGCCACATTTCCCGCGAACCCCGCGGATATTAAAAACCAATCCTTTCCCATAGCAGGTGCGGAAGGTTGGTACTTTGTGTTAATTTAGAGAGTAGTTGGAAGTGCTTAATAATTGACGAATAATGATTCAAGATGCCATGGTCAATTTCTAACATGCCAAAAGTACCACTTGATTACAATTTATCAAGAGATTCATCACATCCAATTTTTTTCAGTGTCCATTCAAACAACGCTTGGTATATCTGATTTAGTGTGCTGGGCTGGCCAATCTGTTAGTGCATACTTTTATCGACGTGAAACCTGGTAGATATCGCTACATGAACTCTTGCCCTTGTGGCTGTCAGCCTGGGAATCTTGCATTGGACCAACTTCTGAAACTTAAGGTTTACCTTAGTGCTCAGAAATTAGTCGCAGCATTTAGCCGTCTAGAGCTCATCACTCGCTAGAACAACCGTTATACGTAATCTGACCAGACAGCTCATAATAACACTGTCTACTACATTGCTACTCCCGTACGTCAACGAAGCAATCGATACGACACCGTAGGCTGGAAACAAGATTTTAGCTGCATATAGAATAAGTGTATACATTTCGACTTCTCGAAACCATGATGTTACGTCTAAGCACTTGTCCTACATCACATGTATCGACGGCCTGGCCGATCTAAGCAAGGCAGTAACACGGCCCTCATGCAGTATAAAGAGGGTCTTGCGTTTGTGTACTTTAATCATACAGATTTCCCTAGTCTGGTATTCGTTACTACTATTGTATCTACCAAGTCTTCTCGTATCTGTGCTCCCTTATCTGTCTGCACCAAATGATGGATTGCCTGGCCAGCATCTGGGGTGGTATTAAACTTTGGCTATGGCCGATGGGGCGAAGTGTCCAAAGAGACGAGGTCAGAATCTCGCACCTACATTGCAGGCCGCAAGGTCTAACAACAGTTCAGGTCTTAATCTTCGTGGACGCCGAGAGAGGACCGGACGACCTGGTGGTGACATTTCATCGCAACCAATTCCAGGACCGCCTTCCATGGAATGAGTTCAAGTCGCTTGGCCCACCAGCTGCAACTGCAGTTGTCAAAGCTGGGTGGAAATTTGTGGCCTTAGAACAGATAGCGGAGTCAATACGCGCAAGGCGGTTCGACGAGAAGGAACTGGATAAACTTCGAAATGAGGCCAGGGACGAGTGCAAGCGAATTTCCATTCGCAAACCTTCGGATCCAGTTAGCGTTTTCGAAATAGACTAGGTCGAAGGATTGGATGGCCAGTTGCTCTAAGCCACTAGCAATAGTAGCCATGCATGTATAGATGCAGCCGATCATTGTACGTAGTATTCGTAAGTAGGTAATCAATACGGTGCCTGTCCACTCGATATAACAGGCGACGCATAAGTACTAGGAGGTGTTGGCAGGTGTGATTGTCAAAAGCCCGCCGTGTGCAGAATAAACCTGATACAAAAAAGTATTTAGTTCTGTTGAAGCCCAAATATTAAAGCATGGCCATGTCGACCAGCCCTTGGTTTTCTTTCAATCCACCATGGCTAGCTTGCAAAGGCAGCATAACACTCTCAATAAAATCATTGAGCACACATCAATAAAGTTTATTTGTCCAGAATGCCTTCGAGGATTCCCGCGCTCCTCTCTATTATACCGCCATTTTCGAGAGCAGCAGGACGACACCCATAAGGGCCTCAGCATGAGAAACACGGACCATCGAACATTCCTTTTATATTATCGAAAGGCCCTCAAGGCCTCCATCCCTGCAGAGCAGCTGCCAAAGGATTCAAAATGCTTTGAACTTGCATATATTGTTGAGCATTATGAGGAGGATGCTGAGACGCATGAACATATAACTCGGAATACAGCCACTTATAGTCAAACTGCCAGTTAGTGATTTTTTCCCCAATACAGTTGATGTCCAAACAGAATTGATGTCACGCTCTAACGCATATATTTCTTTTTCAAGTGTGGTCCCATCAAGCAGATTCACTCTTTTATACAGGTCCATCATCCTCGGCTCTGCCTTCCGATTATCTACCGCAAGGAGCGATACTTGACGAAAGCACGGTGTGGAACAACTGGGGAAACGTCAATCCAGGGTTTAAAGATGGTTTCAACTGAGATAGAGTCAATCGGGATTGCGGTTGCCGCTCCTTGTTCAAACCTAGCTTGGCCGGTGGATGGATGCGTCTTGCTTTTCTTTGAGTGATTGTAACATTTCGTATGTATATATTCACACACTGGTTTATGAATTAGCATAACTCGTGCGGACTTCCACCTTTTTGCTCAACGGTCTATTTGAGGCATCCTCAATTCATTCCTCGGACTGTGATAAGTGTAAAACCAAAGTAAGGAACGAACACACTTGACCCTGACTGACAAGAGTCTCGAAGCACTCTGATTGGCTTTGGCCGGAGGGGAACACATCGTTTCATTGGACGGTTTCAGGTGGAGCCAGTGCATTTCCGCTTGGCTTAAGAGCCATACCATAGAATTATTTCTATAACCTACTCGTATCTGAATGGTCCGTGGATGCTGTATCCTGTTTGCTTCATATGGTGCTTAAAATGCTGATTATGTCTGACCTGGGGAGAAAGCTCAACACACTTAAAAAGGTCATTGTACAAAGAAGTAAGACAATATTATTCGAACTGTCGACCAAGCTTGTTGATAAAAATCACTATATTGGAACATTCACTCTTCCGTGGACGTACAAACAAACAACCCCCACCCCCTCCCAGCACAAAGTTTCTCTCAAGCCGCTTACACCGCACGTCGAGTAAACGGGTTTGGCTCAACTGGTCATACGAGCATTACATTCAACAAATCTATCTGAGTTGGCTGCCAGACTACCTTATTTGCCGAGTGTATTCTCATGATAACATATCACCCGTGATTGTTGTTAGACAGTCTATCGGACGAAAAATAATAGACCAAATTCATACTCAAGAGTGCTTAATAGCCTGACAAACTTGGCAACGAAATGTTCCAATGTTTCTTCCCGCGCGTGTCGGTGGTTGTATCGTTCCCAGAGCGTCTTGCACAGCTGCTCGCAATCGTATGTTGGTGGCGATAAGAATATCAGGAGCTCTCGAGATGGTGGCCGTGCCTTTGGGCCATTGAAGGATCCATCAAAGTGCCAAGTAAGGAGAGCCAACTTAAGAAGATCGTTGTAGCTGAGTATTTCTGTCAAAGTCTCGGCGTAGCTATGGAGCAGTTCGTTGCCTGCTAAGCGATCTACCCATTCCTGCTTATACCCGCTTTTCTTGAGAGCCTGGCAAGTATCTAAGAGATTCACGGCATCACGACTGAGCGTATACCGTAGGCGGTTGCAGTCATCCGCCAAGATGCTTAAGCATCGTACTTGCAATGCCTTCACTGCTGTCTGGGCTGGAAGGCGGAGGATGGATTCGGGCAGGGGAGCAGCGTTGCAGAGAATGGACTCAGACGTGGGAACAACGTTGCGAGCCTTTGATGTATAACACTTTAGTGAGGATCATAAACAATCGTGGTTAGGAAACAAACCATGGTTTTCATCAACTGTCCGGATGGCTAAGAACAATTCAGAGTGCGATCTCGTTGATAACTTGGTGTCAAAAAATACTCTCATATTTCCCATAGCCTACAACATCGCATAGTTCTTAAGATCAGTCCTTCGTTCGCGTGCAACCCTGGCATGGGAATCAAAGGAATGAAATCCTTGTTAGTCTTACCTACATAGTACATACTTCCGTGTTTGCGGAGACTCCCTGGACTCTCCATTCGGCCCCACTTTGCACATTTTTTGCTGTATTGAAAACCTAGGTATTGGAGTATGATGCAAAGTTGGCTTCTAGATCACAATCGCTGGTTGCCTCGCATCTTCTAGCTGCATATCATTGAACAGTGGTCGGACACGCGCTTAGTTCGGGATAGGTACCACAGACTAGTGATCATTGGCTAGAGACAGACGCAGGGAATGAGCTGGTTTACGAGTCAGGCGAAATCCTCTTTCGTTGTAGACCTGCACAGTCCGCCAAAACTAATTGGTTGGAACAGAACCTCGCTAGTTGTCTGATCCCTTTGGGGGAAGGGAAGATAAATAAATAAATATTGGCTGGTTATTACAGAATAGAGATTCCTGTAATTCTGTGATAGCACCATCTCAATCAGGAGACCCGAAACGATCCTCATTACCACAACCTATCTCACAGGCCTTTTCGCACGATGTGGGACGTGATTACCATTTCCTTCATTTTCTGTTTTTGCATTATATATTATATTCTTTCTATGTGTGGAATATTCAGCTGCCATGCTCTCGAACTCTGGAGTCAGAATAGGTAAGATCTACTCTTCTTACCATATGCTCGTTTTTACCCTGGACAATTTCAATTAACAGTATCGTAGACAAATTGCCTGGTAGTCACCGGTGTGACAAGCAGAGGTGCAAGACGGAGTTGAACCGAGTTCTGTGGCAACCCTTGAACAGCCAAGTTGCCTTAGAACCAGAGGGTTTCAAGGCACACGCAAAATGATAGCAATGCAAGCCCGAATGGCACTATGGAGGGATGCGGAGAGAGCAACACGAAAATAGAAAACTCCCACTCTCAGTGTGACTGCCTGGAAGGGCAAATGAGTGGGAAAGACGGAATAAAAAATTCGGGTAGGCGGATGTAGCTAATTCAATTATCGAAAAGCCATGGGCAGAGTATGTATTGAGGCATCTGTCGACCAAGAATAAGCCCCTTTTATCCGACCTAAGAAACGACAATCCCTGTATTGCTGAAATTACAATCGTACCATAAAGGAACTGTCTGCTTGCGTAGACTAACAATTAGCTGGACCCAGTTTGGACGTATTTTGGTGTTTTGAAAGTTAAATGTAAAACGGTAGAGTCAACAATATGTTCTTTGGATAGGCAGCGTTGATCCGTTCTCCTTTCCACGAGTCGGCTACAGCTGCAAGACATGGAAATTGCATGAAGACATAACCAAACTCAAATTCTCAAGAAATTCTCTCATCACTAGTTTAGAACATACCTCGGATAGTCTCATGGAGCCATAATCAGCTATCGATGCACCAGTACCCACCTGAGAGTGTTCTGTTGCAGCTGGGAGCGCGGCACAGACTCCTTCCCTTTTTGTAATTATTGTCTTTTTTCTCCCCACCCAATGACGCCACACCAGCAGAAGACCGCGCAGTCAGATTCCTAGATCAGGAAATTTCTTCGCCGGACTGTCTCCGACACGTGCACTGGGCGTGCCTCGTATCACCGAACGCAGTGCGGCTGTTTGACCCAGAGTAGATTGTATAAAGAGGACTAGAGCTTTCCCCCAAGGACGAGTACTAAATCCATCAAATTCAAGCTCAAATGGCTTCGGGCATCAACTCCACGAGTCTGCCCTCTGGCATGCTGCCATCAATGATCGAGGATCTGATTCCGGGCTTTGGTTTCTTTTCTCATTTAGTTTCTCTCTTTTTCAATATTGATATCTCATCTCACCTACGTATCTCTGCAGCAGCCCTGGCCTTTTTGTCCTTCGCTCTCCCAGCATGTTGGAACCGGATTATTTTTCTCTTCCTATATTTTGCAACGTCGACTGAGATATGGAGCCATAACAAATTGTATCCGAGCGCCATGCGCTAGATATCCCTCCAGCCAGCTTTGAATCGGACCCGTCAGCTGGTAGCAGGTACAAGGACAAGTCTGTCCACGCCATGGGATGGCGACGATGGCAAGGCCGATGATGAGAAAGACGTTCCCACGGATAACCGATTATTTAGTCAGAGCCCAAGGGAATTTTGGCTCAAAAGAAAATGTCATCATCATCTCGGTACACTCCGGTATACACCTTCGCAGGATAAAATCCATTTTTTCACGTACAAAGGCTCTTGGGTTGCATTGTATCGTCAGCCGTATAAGGAAGCAGTGAGCCCCTGGTTTGCGAATATGGAGAGACTTCATTTTTATGCAGTGCCGTGGAAAAGACACGTTCTCGATGATCTCATGGGATGAGATTCATAAGACCCCTGTTAACGGAGATCTCAAACAAGTCGCTGTGTACGAGGGGTTCAAGGTGGGGTCCAGTTCCCAATGGATGCAAGTGGCATCTAAACAGCCCCGATTCTTATCGACTGTGGTCTTGGATCAAGATAAGAAGAGGCGTGTTGTTGAAGATCTCCGGGAATTTCTAGACCTCAGGACCAAGAGCTGGTACGAGTCCCGCGGGCTCCCGTATCGACGAGGCTATCTCATTCATGGTCCGCCGGGTATCGGCAAGTCAAGCCTGTCACTAGCACTTGCCAGTTTTACGTATTTGGATATACACGCGCTCAGCCTGAGTGCAGTTGGCGAGACCATTTTGGCTACTTTGTTCCGAGACCTACCAAAACATTGCATTGTTCTCCTGGAAGACATCGACGAAGCCGGCATCAAGAAGCGCAGCAGCGATAGCCCCCCCGAGCGGAAAGCCAGATAACAATGGAGTTGACCGTAACCTGTGGTCAGCTGGGAGTGCCACCCTTTCCGCCGTCTTGAACACTATTGACGGCGTAGCCGCGCAAGAGAATCGCGTTTTGATCATGACCACCAACCACCCCGAGCGGCTGGATCCCGCTCTCCTGCGCCCAGGGCGTGTGGACATGAAAATCAACATGGGTCCAGTCCAATGGCAAGAAGCTCGGCAGATTTTTCTCATGGTTCATTTGCAACCTACCGACACTCGTTTTATGGAGATCACACCATTATCCATACCAGCCAACCCTGATTGGAGGCTGGAAGATATTGATAACTTATCCACTGCGTTCGCCAGCGAAATCCCTTCGGGCCGGTTCACAGCTGCAGAGTTACAGAGATATCTTGTGCAGTACAAGCATGATCCTTCTGCCGCAGTGCGCAACGTGAAGCGGTTATTATTCGGTCTTGAGTGCGACACGGACCTATCGGCTTTTCGCATCACAGAATCGCCTCATCAACTTAGATTCCACGACACCGCCTGCTGCATCAGAGTTAGTGCCCATATATTCTTGTAGGACTTGCCAAAACCTTGTATCCTTCTTATTCAACGCGCTCTTTGCGATAGCAAACCTGAATTTTGGGAGGTACCCGCTGGGAGTTGCGAAGAACAGGACAAAACACCGCGAGATGCCCTAGAGCGAGAGGTTTGGGAAGAGACTGGCCTGCAACTGTCCCAAGTCATTCACGCTCTCCCGATTCAGACCTGGACGTGATCTAAGGAAGGCGAACAGCACGAATGAATTGGCCTTCCATACATCACTGAGGTTTCCGAGCTCGAACCTTCCATATCCATATCCCACGAAAATAGGCAAGGAGTGTCAGGGCGGGCACTAAAATGGAAGGACGTAATACAACTGAATCCTAAGGAGCACCAAGATTTTGCATGGGCAACAGAGGATGAGGTGCGACGCAACAAGTATAAAATGTTTGGAAACCACAAGGAGACTATCCTTGAGGCTTTTGCAACAGTGACACAGAACTGCTCAGTCTAGGTCCAGTGTCGGCGGATGGGGTGCAGGTATGATATGGTGCTGGAAGATGAGGCTGGTGGTTTCAATGGAAGCCACAGGGAAAAGGTGTAAACTCGACAAGCTTAGGATCAATCAGATTTTGGGACAGGCTTCATGAATGTATTAAGAGGGGCTCAGCGGAGAAAGAAGCAACGAAAGCCAATACAAGCTGTCTGGGTCAATGAACTTCCATATTTAGTCTCTCCACATGACATTATCATGTGGTTAACTCTCCACTCCGCGGCGGGGTCTATCTTTGGAACTCATCCAAACAAACCTTTCGGTTTTAAGGACGCGCTCTTGCATCTATCCATAGTATTAATATTAGCAGCCTGCCCTGCTGTTCTTCATCCATTTACCACTTTACCTCTTCGATGAATCTTTGACTATTGTGAAGCCCATTCTAATTTTATTAGAAGAAACTAGAGCCTTATCAGCGTAAGAGCCGGTCAGATTCAGCCCAACACACAAGGCATAAAGTTATCTGACTGTATTGGGCATTGTGGGTTAAATTCATTCGGTTATGCAGGACAAAATAACAGCGGTGAAGTCGCTCAAAGTATGAGGGGTGAAGGGCGATGCCCGTAGGCCAGTAGAACAATCCTAGTCTGTCGTGACTAGCTTACATTTGTGTCGACAATCTTGTGAGCCCGACGAACCTATGAGATGCTCCACATGACTGCGATGATCTCATATCAGATCATGTTTCATATGGGGATTCTCATGCCCCCAAAACGGTTAGCCCGATGAAAAAGAATCTTGGGATATTTATGAGTTCATATATTAGCACCCGTATATCTCGTTTTGTCGACCTGCAGGAAATTCTGGACAAGAGCTCCTGTAATATATCAATACCCCCGCTCGAAGCTGGTTAGGTCATTTTGGGAGTTGTGCGGTAGCGTAGAATGTCATCACAGTTACGCCCCACTTACAGAGCACTGGTATCCCGCAAGCCTCCCCTACAGCAGGACAGATTACTGGACCGCAGCCTTCTCCATAGTCGTATGTGAACCACTGGCTGAGGACAAGCTTCATTGGTCTGAAGCTGACCGCCACTTAGCTGGATGACTCAAGCTTGGTGAAGAGGAGCCGAATCGATTGTACCTGATGCAGGGAAAGCGGGGCTTTACCAAGAATCCCATGCCCATGCCTCCTTTTATGAGTGGTTTGGTGCCTGCCTGAATCCATTATCACTAGATTCTCCTCACTTTACATCTCCTGCTGTTTCCTAGCATATCCCATTCTCTCTCTCAGCTTTCCTCGCTTTTGCATCTTCCTGTTGTTTCCTAGCCTTTTCTGCCCTCTCGGCTTTTCTTAGACCGGCCTTTTCCTCCTCTTGCTGATCTCGGTGCCGACGCATATACTCTGCCTTCCTTTAAGCCTCAAAGTCTTCAGACATCTGTGCCATATTACTAGATCTCCTTTGCGCAGCTTGCCTCTGATCTTCAATAGCTCGTAATAAGTTCTTTTCTCTTTATTCCCTCGGTGAAGGATTTTCTGTGTCCCCCTTCCGTACGATTTCAGTCACTGATATACTACGATATACTATATTGGCTCGTTTATCACTGTCAGTGTCCCAGAATGTTTCAATAACATGGTTTAAGTATCGTCAGATTCGTTGTTTGGTTAGGCCCTTGATCCTAATAGGGCGGGAAGGACTATGCTTACAGGATCGTTGAATCGGTTACGAAAATCCTTGCTTCCTAATCTTTGGAGAAGCCTCAACACATCAAGGGTAATTTTCGCATATCTTCTGAGTGTGTTGGCGTTCAGCGCTACCCGATGTACGGCTAGATTTCGGATCTGACGGACTTCCTGCAATTTGGTACAGAATGACTCTCGTTCCTGCTCAGAGATACCATGGCTACTAAAGTTGTGTTTATCGTGAAAGCAAAAATGTTCAGTAATCTTCTCAGTGAGCCTGGTTAGCTCTGCAGCCTCAGGGCAAGACCAACGACATTCATTAAGAAGTTGTGGCGCACTAGCTCTGCAGAAATGGTAGAGAAAATATCCCAATTGACTCTGCCATCGGCATAAATGTCGATGACTAACAAGGAACCTATAATATTAAGCGGTACGTATATATAATTTTTCTCAGTTGGTAATTACCTGCTCTCTTCGTTGCCAAGGACTGCGGCATCGCTAGTGGCAGTAATGGCATCAACATATCGTGTGGCGTCAGTAACACAGGTTAACGATGCTAGACCTTTAGTGTATGATGGGACGGAGCTTTTATTCATCTCACATATGGGGAACCTGGGAAATGGGGATTCTCCAGGACTATTAGAATATAGTAAGGCGGCGCAGTAGGGACTTTTAGTGGGTACTTGAAGGCACATTTTATATATTACTTCTCCTGCATATGATTCTTGCTGAGAGTGTGCCTAAAAGTTAGGCAATAGAGATTATCTAGTGCCCTACACTAAAGCTATAGCACCGCAGAGCTGTGGGCTATATGACACCATTCACACCCCCCAGGCCCGCTTCATAGAGATAAGTCAAGAATTTTAAGTGTCTTAGTTAAGGACGCTTTGTCTAATCCCTCTTTACTTACCAATGAAGAAAATGGTTATCTTATATACGCCTCTACTCATTTTACTTTCATTATTTTGATATAGAATCTTTCAATCTTTTGGGGGAAATAGCGCTCCATACGTTATCGTCATATTTTGCAAGGCCGGGCGACGACAGAATCGCTACCAGATCAGGTTCTTTGGCACAAGAATGAACTCCTGTCAAAATATGGGCGACTATAGCGAGAAAGACATGTCCTCAGCTCGAGACCTCAGCAAAAAGATAATATCTTTTTCTACAAGGCAACATCTGAGACGGACATTCTCGATTGATATGACAAACAGCCTTCATCGTCTGAGGGAAAAGTGGGAAACCTCGATACAAACGGGACATTGGCCATTAGCTCGGTCCCAAGGAAAAGCACAGAGTGGGGGTAACTGTTATCTTACACAATTGCCGACGGAATTATTGCTGAAGATCACATCATATTTGCCGGTGATTCCTCGGGCGTCTCTTGCCTTGACCTGCACGCAACTATTCTTAGCAGATGTTGTCGTTCTGGACTTAGAACTCCTGCGTTTCACTCCGGACTTTGCACTGCACTTCAAGCACTATCGAAACCAATACAACTCGCGACTCCTCGGTGGTAACTCATCAGACTCCTAGAGAACAGGCGGTGGCTTGCTTGTTCCAGATGCTTGAAGCTACATACGGTAGCCAGCTTTCCCCAGCGAGAACGGGAAAAGCAACCTGAAGACCGAATTTGTAATCTCGGGGATCTCGCTGGCGTAGTTGATTTATGTCCATGCATCAAGTTCACCTTTCACGGAAAGATGGACCTCGTTGACCTTCTGCGAGCGCGACAACAGTCTTTGACGGCTCTGGCAACGCAGTGTGGCGTTAGTGCCCAGGAACGCTTCTGCTGGCACTCTTGCGTCATGAACTACGGACCTTCGGAGATAAAAATTCGGATATTACCAGAGCTGGACGAAGCCGACATGCTGAAGGTCAGAGTGGAATACCGGTTAACGATAGAGATAGGGCAGCTTGGAAAAGAAGAATCCATGATACCACGTTTGGGATGTGCACACCGGGCGGTCGATATGTGGCTCGCCAGCGTCTGTAACAAATATGACGAATCTGGTTATATACCGTCGCATATATCAACCTGCAGTATATGTAATACTAGCTTGATATGCCCCCGGAAAGGACCATTACGTATTGATTAAGGGTCAGGAAATGCTGTATACGACTTCTACACCGAAAGGTGTCTCGGGCCTGGGAATGTGCCCCTTCCAGACCACCAGTGGGCTGTTCAGAGGAGTCATGCTGCAGGGGATCGGCGAACCGTCGGTGATTGCGACGAGCATTGCCCTTGGAGTCCCAACAAGTATCACTTGCTCCCATAACCTATAGAATAGATGTACCTGTCAATATCTATGTACAGGTTAGGCAGAATACAGGAGCAAATCCCCTAGGCTGTTCCCCATGGCCATGGCCATCCCTTAAGACCCCATCCATCTACTGCACGACGCGAGCTGCTAGTCATTACGATCCCATTTCTTTATTCCTGGGATTGCCATCCCTGGATGCTGCCGAACTAAAACAGGACGTGTACAACTAGATGCAATATTAGATATTGATTCCCTGTTACCAATCCAGAACCGCGACGCCGTCCAACGGTTACTGTAAGGGAAGGAAGGTACAGATGGGACTGTAAATAAGGATACCATAGCTAGTTTTCATTTTCAATAAAGAACGCCTACCTTCCACGGAGTCGAACCGGAGCGTCTCCGAAAGGAATACTACATAAGTACGTATACGGAGCGAATCGATTCGGTCTCTACATTACTCATGCTGGCATATACCGTCTGTTGTATACCAGTAAGTTTGAGATGTATGGATGATTTTTATTTTTATTTTTATTTTTTTTTAAAAACTACTAGGGTACGGTACGTTTTGGTGCTTAAACTTGAGGCCTCATTGTTATTATGCAACAGGGTTCAATCTAGTGCTAAAGCTTCATGCACTGTGTACTCAGTATAGAATGGGACCCATTGAATATTTATCCAATAATTAAAATCGAGATGAACCCTCTGGCTTAAGGACAGAATAAGACCTGATAAAAGTATTTCGCCTCTGGCCCCATTGGGAACTATGTGGCAGTTGGAGGGCTACTGGTGCAGTTGACCAAAATTTGTCATGCGATTATGAAACTCTAGAGCAGTGATTTTGTCGTATTATGCTGGGTTTTGCTCGTCAACGAATTCCGACGTGGTACCTACCATGCACTCGCAATGCATTGAAGAAAAAGACCTCTCAATATCACTTCGGCAGGACATAGTCACCGGAGTTTCTGGCATAGGGCAAAGATGTTGGAAAAGGAAAACTTGATGCACAACAGCTCGGAAGAGGTCAGGTACTAATCGTTGGAAGGTATCACTCATATTAATCACAATCTGATCAGGTCTCTCCCTCAAGAATAAAATCAATCTTCTAGGATGTTGAAGGTCTCCATATTCCAGCCCTCCTTTGGTATCTTGGAAAAGCAACATAATTATTCCAAAGTTAGCGTGAGGCCATCCTCGACGGATCATACCTTCCTTAAGCCGGGACAGGCTAACGGGGAGGGGGGAGGGTAATAGTTGTACCTCAGCTCGCTGGAAGCTGGTACACAACGCTTGACGAACGTCCCTTCCAGCTCATCAAATCAGATCTCATACGATGACATAACCTCTAGACATAAGTCCTGACATTTCGCAAAGAATATCTTTGTGAAAATTTAGAAGCCTATAATTTGGCCATCTGTTAGGATATACAGCGTTATTTGGTGGGCGGACAACGAAGTGCTCCTATCAGAAATGAGCATTTGAGTCTACCCTCTATGAACACTTCTGGTAGATGGCGAATCAACCGTGGTAGAAGGAGTAGCATGAAAGCTGAATTGACTAATCTTCTCATCTATCTAAATATTACTAGAGATTGGAGTCCACGAGCTGGCCCTGGTTTCGGCTCCTTTATAACTCCATCCGCGCTGGGGCTGTAGGCTAGGAGGATTGATAACTTTTGCCTTTAGCTCTGGTCTACTCTAAGACCGGAAAGGCCTTGTGTTCTATACAGGACTTAGTGTCGGGTTATACTGTTGTTAAAGTAGGATGTGGCTACTTATTCCTATGCCTTCTCAATTGTCTCTAGAGGAATGCCATGGTTAATCATCTTTATAAAGCTGGCCTGTTGTCAAGAGCCTACCAATGACTCCGGGGCTGTATGCCTTTGGCTTTCAGAGCTACGGAGAAATAAATCAAAGTCTACAATTGCTAGAGCTAAAAAGCTCAAGCGTGCGGTCAAGAGTGACCAGAACTGGGGATCGGGGGTGGTTTAACCTTCATGTTGGTAGGCTTGGTGAAGTCATATACCGCTTACCCCCACGTGTTCTGGATCCTTTGTATGTAATAATTTCTACTCGTGGTTAAGTAGTAATCCGATCTGCGTACAGTCCAGCTGTCTGGTAAGGTTTAGTATTCATTATCTTCCATTTAACTTTTACAACTTTATCCCTCTTTTTTTTTTCCTTTTTTGCTTGTAAGAACAAGCGACCTCGACTCGAAGGTATGGGGGTAAGGTTAGGGAGTAAATGAAATGAGTGGGGTCCCCCCTAGAGTGACGGAGAGGAAATCTATAGAGAATTATGTAGTTAGAGTTTTTAAAGTCTAAATATTAATCACGGAAAAGTTCTTCCTTTAGGCTAATCTCTATGAGGATTGGGGTTTTATCTATCTACTGCGTAGATTCGGCCGGCTGTCACTGTCAGCTTCACGACAGATTGACAGGTTGGACTATGGAGTAAGGAAGGAAGGCAGACCGCCAGTTTTCCTGCGCTTGTTCTCTAAGCGAGCGATAAAGTTCGCCGGATCGGCTATAGTGGACGATCTAACCTTTCTTCTCTTCCCCAAAGCTTTTTTGGCACTGTAGCGACCCACAACTCCCAAGATGGTGGGATGTTGAGCCTGTTCGAAATGAATTTCATGAAATTCTCTTGAATAACATGATCATTCTAAATACAAAAACATATTCGTGGTGCGGTATAGAGTTTGAAGTTGTCCTGCGGTACATACTTCTGCGGGACTGAGTGGGTACTGACTGGGCAGTGCAAAGCATCGCTGTAGAAGGTAGAGGCAAAGTAAATACATGCATTAAGGTTTCCAATCATGGTCGTCTAATGCCTGGGGGAATGTAGATAGAATAGTAACAGAATCGGCATTCTTGGCAAATCCTATCTATACCTGACAGACCGAGTGTCGTCAGCTTCTCGCGATAAACTTTCCACTACTATCTCTAGTATATTATGATGATGATGGTGATGATGTAAACTAAATAAACTAATTTGCCCCGTGAGAAATCAAAGGCTGGTAGTATTCTTTGACTGTTCAGTCTATCTCAAATCCCGCTCTACGACGATATCTCCTCCACATATACGCAGAAAAAATGGCTGGCCAAGAATTATACCTCCTTTACAATCGGGATGACACAGAGTCTCGAAGGTATGTATCAGATGTAAGTCTTGTTGATGTGTGGTAATAACCTCAAAGGCCCGCAGGCTAGACACGCAGCATGAGATTCTAGCACGCTTCATGGGGTATGAGCTGTTGCACCCCTTGATAAGCATCGAAATGAATAATGGCGTGAGTGTTGCCGACGTGGGCACAGGAACGGGGTGAGTCTTATGTAAATCCCTCTATCCTATGCTTCATTTTATTGAGACCTTTACAGGATCTGGTTGAAGCGTCTGTCATCTTCGATCAAATCTCGTCCCGAAGCGCCATCCTGCCACCTACATGGATTTGATATCTCCAGTGAGCAGTTTCCTACTGAACAGGAAAACATGGACTTCACAATCCATGATATCACCCAGCCTTTCCCAAGCGAGCACTTGGGCCGCTACGATATCGTTCACGTTCGCTTGTTTTGTTTGGCTCTTCGTGAGCCTGATCTGGTCAAGGCTTTGAAAAACGTGGTCGGTCTATTGCGTAAGTTTATTTATCCCATACGGTATACGTACCTAGACCGTCTCGGCAAGGATCTAAAGGGGTTGTTTTATATATAGGTCCGAACGGATACCTCCAATGGGAAGATGCCGACTTTGCAACTGCAGCACCCAATCGACCGTCCGTGGAGACGACTAGAGTTATCGAACGAGTCACTGGATATATGAAAGAGGCTGGTTTGTCACTGCGGGTGTCCGACGTTCTCATGCGGGAAAGTAGAAACTGTGAGTTGCAAGATCTTCGGAAGTATGAATACAGCCCTCTGGTAAGCCCCGAGCACTATCCACATATACAGCTATGGGGTAGCCAGCTATATCGAGCCATACTGCCCGTCTCAATTCTACGGAGCGGACAGGCTAGAGACAAGGCCGACGCGAAAGAAATCGCTTCTCGCATGCTGGAGGAGATGGAAGCGACCTACTCTGATGGGATTGTCCCTGAACTAAGGGTATACACTGTTATAGGAAGAAAGGATATCTAAGATCCGGGGATACTGGGTTGGGGGTTATGTCATACGAGACATAGGCTTCCGTAAAACACTGTGGGTCCCATATGTAGCCATCTCCTTAACTCTTCTCTACGAAGATTTGGATAGTTGTGAATACATAACAAGTTTGAGTTCATATTTATCCCCTGGGTCCTTTGAAGCTTAGTGTAAAGCTTAGTGATTACAGCGCACCGTGAAAAGCGTCTTAGCTGTATAACCAAGATTGTTAGATTCTGCATCGAGCAGTTCACTTAGTCAAAATAGCAAGTGCACAGAGGAATTTGGGTTCAAAAGACTACAAAATTGACGTTGATTTACATCAGACGGCGACATAACTGGTTAGACAGACCCGGTGAAGTGCGCGTACTGGATGCAAGCTAGCGGACTGTGCTGGAAATTGGGGCAACGCACCATGTAATGGGTTTGTGGGCAGGCCACAGCTGACTCGCCGAAGGATGCTGACATATATAAACCTGACACAGCACGGTAGCGCTTCGTATCGAACTACATGGCTCTAATTATTCGGAATCCTAAACGTCTTATCTATCTTTATGATGCAGCTGTCATCCTCCACTCCCGACAAATCAGTTCCCAGCACAGATGGCATAATAATCGTGGGTGCTGGTGTTTTTGGCTTGGCCACAGCTTTGGAACTTCGGACGCGCGGCTACCAACATGTATTCGTCCTAGACAGACACATGCCACCAGTCCCTGATGGATCCAGTGTCGATATTTCCAAGATAATACGTGTTGACTACGCAGATCCATTCTATGCCAACTTAGGCTTGGAAGCTTTGAAGATGTGGAGACAAAAGTATGATGAATATTTCAATGAATGCGAATTCGTTCTGATGACGGATTCATTGGATGATCCACGTCTGGAACGCACCAAGCAAGCACTACTGATGCTTGGACAAACCGTTCATACCTTCCGAGGGGGGGATGAATTCAAGGCGAGGTATCCATTCTTTGATGGAGATCTGCACCAGCATGCCAATGGCTATTTCAACAAGGCATGTGGGTGGGTCAATGCAAAACAGGCTATTCAAGCGGTTGTATCTGAGTGCACCCAGGCCGGCATCTCGTTCATAACCGGGCAGAGAGGGACGGTTATCTCACTGGTGCAAGCAGAGAACAAGATGGTTGGTGTCAAGGTGGCTTCAGGAGAGACTCTGACCTGTGGTCGGGTGGTCCTAGCAACTGGGTCCTGGACAAATCATCTTCTTGATCTTTGTGGGGCAGCTGTTTCTACTTGCCACCCAATGGCGTCAATTCAACTGTCCAAAGATGAAGCTGCCAATCTAGCAAGGCAACCGGTGACATACAATTTAACATCGGGAGTGTTTGTCTTTCCACCGACAGCTGACAATGTCTTGAAACTGGTGGGACATGAATATGGATACGAAACAACAATGGTGGCCCAATCCGGAATGCAGATCCGGCCGTGGAGTTCCACCTCCGCCCCTAGACTCTTCAAGCATTCCTTCGAATCTCAGTTCATCCCAGACGACGCCGATGCCGCTCTCCGTGCGGGTCTCACCTCACTTTTGCCTCAATTCAAGGACCGCCCATGGATAAATCGCAGGCTTTGCTGGTATTCAGACACCCCAAATGGGGATTTTATCATTGATCACCACCCTGATATTTCCGGCTTGTTTTTAGCCACTGGAGACAGCGGCCAGTGAGCACCAACCCCTCCCCAGTTCCCTCCATGGTATGATGGCTAATCTATCCTAGCTGCTTCAAATTCCTACCTATTATAGGAAGATATGTCGCCGATATATTTGAACACCGCGCTCCAAGTATCTACTGCACACGCTGGGCATACAAACCAACCGGAAGACCGATGTCTAGAGGGGGAGGTGGCCCACGCAGAAGAGTTCTGACAACATTCGAGCAAGCAAAACTGTAATGTCCACTATGACATGGATGGGGACTAGACAAATGCCGAGTAGCGATGTTAACCGAGAGTGTGGTACCTATCAATTCAAAGTGTACGCGTATGGAGCCTCCATGAAGTGGGTTGGCCAATATGTGTGATGCATGTTACCAGTAGTATGAGATCTTCACGCTGATCCACGTTTCCGGAATAGAGACTCTTCAACCCTGAGTTAAACTAAAAGGTCCGAGCGTGGTGGAGCCGCCAGAAGCTAATTGGGTAACCAGTAGACTCATAGTAAAGAAAATGCGACGCATGCGGCATTAAGTTTTATGTCAATTTACTCCTCAGACTAGTTTTACTGGGGCAGCCCTGATATGCATGCAGGTTCACCTGACAACCGTGGGAGCACCTGCTTCTTGGTGGCCAGCGATAGACCTCACTTTATTGGGTATCCATCGGTTACCCAACGAATGGCTACGGAATTCCTTAGGAAGTGTTCTCCGTTCGTGGGGGGTTTGGGTTCGAGATCTGCGCTTTAGCGAGGTGACTTGTCAAGAGCAAATAATCTTCTGTTCCGTTCTTCGAAGAGTGGGCCAGTTCTTGCACACTTCATTAGCTGAACCAGTACTACTTATTTATTGGTTCCACATTAAAAATGCACATTGCTCAACAGGTGGACCTTTCCCTACTGACGGGAAACCTTAAAAGAAACATACACTAGAGAATTTGGTGCAGCCCTGCATGTACTAAACAGGCGGTCCATTTTTGAAGTAGAAAATGCAAGGTTAGATGGAAAACAAAAAAAAGGAAAAGAAAAAAGGAAAAAGAAAAAAGGAAAAAGAAAAAAGGAAAAAGAAAAAGGTAATATATTAAACTAAATTAAAAAGTAAAATAGAATAGAAACTGAGAGTGAGCGCGCCATAGAGAGGGTACCATCATTGTAAACTAAAACCGCGTTAGCGTAAAGAAACCCAGAGATGACCTGGGAAAGAGAAGAGGGGAGAATAACACCTTAAGTCCCTTAGACCAGACAGAAAGCCATCATAGTACACATACGATACCTAGTAAGAGAAACAAAAGGTGCGAGCCGCGAAGTAAGGCAGCGAAATGGGTTGCGCTGCAGCGGTTGTCATTTCACACTAAATTCAGCTTATTTTAGGCTAGAATTGTACAGAGACGATCAATCAACCTATCCATAGAAATGGCCTGGTACTTTCCAAGCGCTATATGACGTAAAGAAAAAAGGCAAACCAAACCATTCGGTGCTTGTTGATTGAGTAGCCCGAGACTGAATAGGGGCTTCCTAACGCCCCATTGTGTTATTTATACCGATAGGTTGGGATACATGATCCCAACTACTACGCTACCATAGCTTGCCTTTTTCATCTTAACTTTAAAGGTTCTCATTTTACGGAATTATTCGGCCTGTGGGCGTGCAGAGATCAACATGAATCGCGAGGAAGAGAAGCATGCAACCATTCTGTGCATTAAGGACTTAAAGGAAGCAGCTAGACGAAACCTGCCCAAGACCTATGCAGGTAGATACCCACCCATTCAAATTGTCATTCTTGGTCTTTCCATAACTAACAAGATACTCTCAGACTTTCATGATGAAGGGGCCATGGACCTAATAACGTACAGTCCTATTCCAAGTGACATTAACACAAAATGTTACTGTAGCTAATATTAATGACAGGCTCCAGGAGAACGAAGAGGCATACAACAGGTATAAAATCAGACCACGTACTCTAGTAAATGTCGAAAATATTGATACGTGCTCGGAGTTTCTTGGGTCCAAAGTATTTCACATTTTACCATAGCTCCTTGCCTTACAGACGTCGCTGAACCTTTTACCCAGGTCGCCTTGCCAATTTCGTTTGGACCGACAGGAATGCAAAGATTAGCTCACCCCGACGGTGAGCTGGCAGTCTCTCGAGCGGCTGCTCGAAAGAACCTTGCTATGGTCTTAGCAACGCACTCCACGGTTGGTTTGGAGGAGGTCGCAATGCAAGGCAATGGAAACCCTTATGCAATACACCTGCTAATGCTCAAAGACCGAGCACTAATGGCAGACATGATAAGAAGGGCTGAAGGTGTGTTTTATCGTCGTTTTCTATTACATTTCATATCCAAAGTGCTTATTCTCCGGTGCATAGAAGCTGGTTATAAAGCAGTGTTCCTGTCAGCAGACTGCCCAAGACTGGGAAAGAGGATCAATGAGTACCGAAATAACTTCATCCTCCCAGAGGATATGTGCTGGCCAAACTTACTATCCAAGGGCAGGGAGGATTTCTTTGGGGGCAATAGTGATATGCAGTTCGGTATGCTCATCATCGGATTGTCTCTTTGAATATAGTGAAAATGTTTGCTAATGAAAGCGCCCAGACGCTAGTATTGAATGGGACACTATAATACCCTGGATTAGGCAAATAACATCCCTTCAACTATGGATCAAAGGAGGTACACTCTAGAAACATCTTCACCTATCTCCGTGCATACACGGTACGCTAACCATATTGTGTTTTCAGTCTCAACTGTAGAAGATGTTGAGCTTGCCATTAAGCATGGCGCTGACGGGGTTCTTATTTCCAACCACGGAGGTCGCCAGCTAGACGGCGTACCCGCTACGTTGGATGCGCTCCGAGAATGTGCGCCTGTGGCGAAAGGAAGAATAAAAATAGCTGTCGATGGTGGCATTCGACGAGGCTCTGACATCTTCAAAGCCCTTGCTATGGGTGCGGAGCATTGCTTTCTAGGGAGGATTCCTATCTGGGGCCTGGCGGTTGGACTTCCTTGACCTAATATAGTAATCGGGTACCAAATGCTGACTTATATCCTACTATGCAGTACAACGGTCAGAGTGGAGTGGAGCTAGCGGTGGACATACTGGAGCGTGAGCTAAGGACAACTATGACACTGGCCGGGTAATTCTGCCTTGCAGAAACACACATCCTTTATCTCAACGTGACTGCTGACTTTCGTGTAGGTGTCGATCAATAAGCGAAATCAACCGCAGTCACCTTTCCATACTGCGGTCAGATGGTATTCTAGCGAAGCTATAGTAGGCAATGTTGCCCGCTAGCTATATCGGAATGAATGCTGAGTTCGGCGATATTGGCACTTTGGTCTTGAGCGGAATGGATCTAGGAAGCTAAGGAGGTTTGATGTAGTATAGACCAATAGTAAAGCCTCTTCCAACTGATTGGTTTCTAAACCTAGTCACTGGTATGCGGAAACCTTGTGAAATGCTGCAAGTGTGACAGACAAGGTATACCCGGATTAGATTAACGTAGAGCAATATAACTTAAGAAGGGTAACGCAACCTAACCTTTGCGCACTAGCCAGCTGGGAGGCTAATGATGCTTACTTTCATTCCCCAATATACTTCAATCAATATGCTTAGTATACAGTGAGTGCATGGACTTCAATTGCCGTGCTTGCTATTGTTCAGTTCGGCAGAAGAGTCACATTCAAAGCAATGTCAAGGTTAGAAGCTCAATGAGCGCGTACGATACCAGTAGTTATCTGAAGAGGGCTTCACCTAAGATGTTTGATGAACGTGTTGAGTCAGTAAGGTTGATCCCCGATGGAATAAAGCACTTATGTCTCGTCGACTCCATAGTATGAGGCAACTTGAAAATCATAGAGCTCAATCCTTTAAAGGTGGCCATTCTAATAACGTGCAAAATATATAACTTTGAAAATCAATAGACGCCATTTCGTCGATATGACGCACGCTCGACGGATCCTTGGGACCTGAGCCTGATGAGTACCGAAAATGGTATGTTCATCCAAGGTAGGTAATTCAGGAGGACAATGTTTACTTCGTTAGACGGTACCATGGGCCTGCCATTTCTGCTATTCACGAAAAATCAAGGTGATTCGGTGTAATCGCATAAACAATAAGGAAATTTATAATTTATCTAACCTCTAACAGTGCACTGAGACGCGGCCCTGCTCTCAATGTACCATACGTGGTATGGAATGCACCCCTCAGCAACAAAACATACCACTCTGTATCGAGTGCGGCAGGCAACGGCTGAAGGTAATCTATAATCACGTCTAGAGGGGCATACAATCTAACTGGCGTAGAGCTCTGAAAGACGACCTGACTCTAGGTATGTAACGACGGGAAAGAAGTGTCGTTACTGGAAGAAGGTCAATAAATTCCGGAAGACACTTTCATTGTGGACCATACTTGTCTAGAAGATCATGCGGGCATGTTATACATGCCGTAAAAGAAAAATCAAGGTAAGTTACCAATGCTCTCAACAGATGACAGGGGGAGTTCTTAGTTAAGTTAGACAGTGTTCGTAGCAAATTCCCTGTGACCAATGTACGAAGCGTAGGATGCAGTGCCAGCCCGTCTATCGCTGGAAGAATAATAAAAACGTACTCGAAACGCTCCGGGATCATACTTCGCAGAAGAGCAACTCTCTGGAGCTAGATCACGGGCTGTAACTATACTTGATAACGCTTCGCGTTCTCCAACGCCAACACCACGTGAAGTCGACGATTTGCATGAGGAATCTTTGGTCTTGTCCCCCAGATCTGATGGGGACAGCCTGCGAAATACCTCGTGCAGCCCTCGGCCAAGGATCAATCCTGAGCAAGACAATCCCCCTAATCATCATGGTCCAGATAAATGTGACAGTATAGGTAACGCCACCTGGGTCCTTTGTTCGATGGCGTTTCCCCCGAGCCTAGGATATGAGGTTGTCTACGTCGAAGCATATATATCTTCCTTCCATCCTGGTGGCCAGGTTGTTCTTAAGCTTACTCCCAGGGCAATCAGTAAACTGGTCCAGAAACACCGACTGAACTATTCAGGGTATCCAACTACCAGTGGTAATGACTGGTATCAAACCGAACTGCAACTCGCGGTGTTATATGCACAATTCCATCAGGCACTAGTTAATTTTGTTTATTTAATTCGTGGGGAAGTTCTGGCTACCTTGTGGGAACGCCAGGAGCAAAATGTGCCGGACTCGATCTGGAAACATGTTGAAACTTTGATCTGGGGGTTCTTCTTCCCTCTCTCAACTGTATATATCGGTTGATATTTTTATCGGTTGGGACCTATTGAAAGGTTAGCGTGGGTCATAGATCAATCCTTGGCACGGCCAATGTGCACTAATAATAATACGTGTCTCTACATAAGTTGGTCCACATGATCAGTGTATCACGTGATAAGTAAGCGCTTATCAGCCGTCTCCTGTCTAAACAAATGCCCTATAAGTTTCTGCCTTTACAGATTAATTGATACTTTACGAACGCTTTGAATCAGAAGAGGGTATATTATTATGTCTCTTTCGTAACTTACCTCATATTGACTCGTTGCCGGCTCGGGTTCTGAATGCGGTCGTACTCCAAGTCAGACTTCTCCAGCCAATCCTGTTTGTTGATATCCCGTTTGTTCTAGATTCTTGTCCGAACAACCCGCGTCGATCCTGTTCATCTTCATAACTTGTCGAATAGATGGATAGTGCTAGCTCTCCTGATTATAAGGCGCTTTATCTGAGGGCGGAGGAAGAACGGAGGTGGGCAGAGGAGAGCCAAAAGAAGGCAGAGGAAAATCAAAGGAGGGCAGAAGAAGAGCGGGACCAAGGGCGAGAACGAACACGGCCAACGACCTTTCTCGAGCTCCTTCGCCTGTGCCACACCTTTTTCTCGCTGCAGCTACGAGCTGAATCCCCGTCTCGCTCTACGACTGGGAAAATACCCCCGCCGACCGGGAAATATTGTCCGTTGCGGCTTCGGCATTGGGAAGATTGTGCCGCCAGACAACAGGAGATTTACCGCTCTGTTTGCGCCTATCTGGCACCTCCAGATGAGACTGCCGCACAATTATTCTCGCCCCGCCTTGTGCTGGAGGATCTGGGGCAAAAGTTTGGTGAAAGAGCCATAAATAGTGAGCAGGATCTGGAAAGCTATGAACGATTTGGTGTGGAGAACTATGTTCATGACATTATCGCAGAACTTTGCAAGCACCCTGCTGCCTGAGACCGGTTTGGCTTGGGCGATGGGGTCAAGTTTGACAATCATGCAAACGCCCTTGATCAAACTGAGACTGAACCCTCCCTACCGACTGAACCTTCGACGTACCGGCGTTTTAGACCAGATCAATTTTGCATCCGCCGCGTTGACGGTGAGAGAAATACACTTCTTACCACAGTCGAGTATAAGCCGCCTCATAAACTGTCCGTCGAGAACCTGCGCGCCGGCTTGCGAGAGATGAACTTTTGGGAAGAGGTGGTCCGGCCCAATTCCATCCCCACAGAGGAATCCGCGAAATTGTCGTATAATGCAGCCTGGCTAACCGGATCGGCTAGAACTTAAGAGTACCATGTCATGATCCAGGAAGGTCTCGAGTACTCATATTTGACGAACGGATTGGCATTGGTTCTGTTACGTGTCCCTTACGATGAGCCGGGCACGTTGTACTACCACCTGTGTGAGCCAAACATGGAGATCGATCTGAATGATGACCAGAGCTTTGATCAGCCGTTGACGGCCATTGCGCGGGTATTGTGTCTGTGTTTGCTGAGTTTTGGCGCACCGGTCCGTGACTAGGCATAGCGAAATGAGGTACAGAAGCAGCTGCCGGTCTGGAAGACGAGTTTTGATCATACCCGCTCCTAAGTCCCGGAAAGAGAATTACGACAAAACCCGCCGAGCTCCGAATATAGTCCCTCGGTGAGTTCCGGACGGACAGTCTCCGAGTACCTCCTGTCGTCCTCTCCGGTGGAATCTCCTACGCAACGACGTCGAATACCGACCCGGTCTCGAGCCCAGTGCGCGCCGAATACCATGGAGCGCGAGGATTCTCCAGACTTGGATACGGACTCCGCTCCCGGCGGGCGGAAGTGTGGCTTCAGCCAGGTTACGTTATCTCCATCATCTCCATCGGTGCAGTGATCAGCCCGTCAGACGGGCACCCGGCCGAACGAACGCGGTCGGTACCAACACAACGCTCAATTTTGTACCCAGTGATGTCTGCTGGGCCTGCAGCGAGGAGGCACGCTGGATGACTGCTGCCCGAATGTCGAGCTCCATCGACAGGGTGGTACCAGCAACCAACACTTGATTGACGCTAGTGGTCTAGTTCGGCGAATTAAGCAGCAACTGGACCAAAATCTCGACGTCGACTGCACCCCCATGGGAGGCTGTGGAGCATCGGGAGCGCCCTTCAAAATCACGTGCACCGCGTATGGGTATACGGTCGTCGGGAAAGGAACGACGTCTTACCTATGGAACGAGATCAAGCGAGAGGCGGATATTTATCGTATCCTTTGGCGAGTCCAAGGGCGAGCCGTCCCGGTCTTTCTCGGTACAATCGACCTGGCCATGATCTACTTCCTGCACGGGGCTGGCCAGATCCGTCATGCTCCTGATGGGTTGGGGCGGTGAGCCCATCCACAAGTTGGAAGATGTCGAGGCGATCAGGTATGAAATTTCGTGGTCGCAGAAGAAGATTCGCTCACTTGGGGTCATACACCAGGACCTTCGGTCGGATAATATGCTGTGGAACGCCGAGTTAGGGCGGGTGTTGATCATTGACTTTCATCGTTCCCAGTTGGATAGCCGGCCGATGAAAAAGCGAATGAAGTTGCGAGAGCAGCACTCGTGTCGGGCCGAGGAACACGGGCGGAAGCGAGTTCGTATTGGCCAATAACAGCATGTGTCGAGGAACTTGCCATTCACAAAGCTTGGATTCAAATTTATAAGACAAGTTGGATAAATCGAGCTAGTCATGCAGAAATGCGAAGAGGCACAAAGCGATCTGACCTACTACTGCCTAGCTCTCTTTGGATGCTTTGACATTATGGGTGCTTCCGAAATGGCCCGTCGTTTACGTACTCTGGGACTATTCTGGAAGCTGGCACAATGGACAGAGTGAGTGAGCAGCTGCGGAGCACACCGTTTCAACTCGGAGTAGGGATGCCACTCTACTTTGAGGCAAAGAAACTCCAAGCCACCCTCTTGAGTTGATCGGTGTGTAAGGACGCTTGTCTCAGAATCGACTTGGCTGCCGGGTGGCTGCAGGGCCATTGAGCCAAGGTAATCGAATAGGGTGTCCATGTACTGGTTCAGCCAGCGGAACAATCCTAATGGGGAAGATATTACATACCAGTCTCTAGAGCCCAGTTACTGTTCTGTTTAGGTAATGGGTGTGCCATGCCATCGTTACAGTCAGAGCGACCATGGATATGTTCCCCGTCAGACGCCGCTTGCCCTCCTCTCTCGGTTGCAACTCTAGGCTTTCTAAGTTTTTCGTCCATCATAGAGCACGGTTCAAGATACCTAGGCGTGTGTTCGGTACGGCGCTCTCCGTGTCCTCCACAAAGGAAGACACTGTTGAGGCGCATTCACCGTGGGTTGATCGCTGCATCGCCATCTCGCCATAGGATGGAGACCTTCCAGCCAAAGAAGTTGGTGAGGCTGACTGGGAGCGTCCTAAATTCGAATGTGTCTGGCTGTCATAGCAGACAGATCTCAGTGAGCGATGGCTGGGCGTTTCCGGGATGGTATCACCATCCACGTCATCCGGTCCACTGGCCCTGTCATCCTCGCAATCAATGAGGATCGGCCTACTTGCGGAACTTAGCATGGAATAGTCCTGCGGCATTTCAATGGAGGTTCGACATTTGTGTCCGAAACCTTTTCGCCATTCACGGGTACGGGCTGTCATTATGGAGGTACAATATGATGTGGGAAGCAGCTTTCAAATATGGAAAGTGGAAGTTGCAGGCCAGTTAGTATCTTTAATAGCTGACTCGGGAACTGGACTCCTTTTATACCCTTCTGGCCCTCTTCAATCCAGCGTGACATGGCATGGTTGCAGTCAATGTTACTCGCGCTGCGCATCAGCAGGCACATACAACGAGTAGCAATTGGCCAGATAGTGCTCCTTCGCGTCATGGGGCAGTGCTGCGGACATGGTATCGTCAGCTTTGAACAATTTCATGTGTGGCAATGGGCACCACTACCGCGGACTAGCAAGTGAAAATGCGGATGACCGGGTATATGCTCTGGGAAGGGCTCAGCCTCCGCGCTCCCAAGGGTTAAGAGGAAACATAGTAATACCGCATGACCGCAGCGGGTCGGGATTTGCGAGGGTAAATAGTCAGATACTTATGTCAATCTCCTTCGCAATGGTATAGACCAACACAGGTTAGCATCCTCTAAAAGTAAATGTGTGGGATATGGTATCATACGGAGAGTGCTGATGGTGAATGTGAGGTCTGGAGGTTGGATATCAGACCGAACTGGGATTCTAGGTTATGTTCGATCCATGTCAGAATGGTAACTCAGCGAACGACAAAGGAAACATTAGACCTGGCCAAAATGAATGAATTCCACTTCCATAGGCCGTCGAGCCATGTACCATGCACCATCTACCTGTCATATTGAAGTCAGACCGGGTCGGCCTGTATTTATAAAGAAATAAAGAACGGGTCCAATGAAAAGGTGAACCTGCCAGGTCCGCTTAGTGGTTTGGCAGTCTGGGCTCTTTTCTTTTGCGGAGGGTTGTGGTTGATATCTATCGAAGACATGAAGACCTTGTATTATATAATCTTGGGCACCGTATATCGTAAACCATAAATCACCGCTAGGGGCCGTCCCATTTGCAGAACGCCAGCTGATAATGCGGCGACATTCCAGGACACGACGCCCATGAGGCCTACAGAACCCCTAGTGAACTGTTAGCAATCATGTCGTGTTCTCATATGTACCACCTAAGGGTCAGACTGACACGAAATGACACCCAGTGAAAGGAATCCGAGGACCACACAACAGGACGCGGTACAGCAGCATGGTAACTGGCTGCAGGGCTGGTGGCAACCGACTTGATGTTTTGCAAGATAGGCCGGCACCCTCGACCTGGCAGGTGGTCGATCAAGAAAGAGGTGTTTCAACTTGACAGCAGGCCTAGGCCAGGAACAGGAAGGCAGCACATGGAATAAATTATGACATGGTCAGATAAAAACACTGTCAATACACAATACGGTACATAAAGAATCTAACATATTGGCAGTCCGTACAAAGAGAGCAAAACTATCATAGGAACCAACAGCGGAACAAGGAAGGAATAAACGATCACACAATGATAATGTCACCTTTGTAGAGGAACGCAACACAACACAATAATGCGAAAATAATATGGAAATTGGAAAGCCTTTGAGGTTCAGATAGACCACCAAGCGTCGAGCTAGGATAAAATTTATGAGGAGAGAAAAGACGATGCTTTCCAGATAGACTGGCGAGAACGATGGGCTTTATATATTTCCATCACCTTCTCCCATGTGACCGTTCCTTCCACTGCCCGGTCTTTGACACGCTTCTGAACGATATTTGAAACACTGGAGCTACGCGGAATGATATAGAAATTACTGTTTGAGGGGCATGGATGTCTACCTTTGTGGCAATACGACTCGGAAGGAGTATCTTAGGGCTGCGGCTTCTTTGATCAAAGAAGAGGCAGTAAACCCAATACGGCAATGTCATTGGACACGCTAACTTGAAATGGAGACTATGAAGGCCTGAGTGGATACGAAACCCGCAGTGAAGAAACCATGGGGCAGGCCTCCGGGCGATCCTCAGTGCTCCTCAGCGCTCCTCAGCGCTGTCACTATTCCCCACCCGTCATGATCCACGGAGAGAGGTCCCCCTTCAGGGCAGCAAACACGCTGACATGAGACGGAGACCACGAAGGGGTCGGTGGACCCCACAATCACCATTCCCCCAACTCTAATCGCGATTCGTTGAGGTCTGCTTCGGACTGGACCCAGATCGCCCTCCCCTTCAAAGACAGCGACCCTGTCCTTTTCATTTCTTTTGACTTCAATGATTATCTCACTTACGGCTGTGACGACACTCGCTGAAGCAATTACTCGTTATGTAGAGTGGATATGACAAAGAACCTCGTCAAGCCTTCCACTAAATCAAAGTAGACTAGGAGAGTGGCCCTGAATCAGGACGACTTCGTAAGCTGTGTCCAAGCGTATAACGTATTCGGAAAGCGAGCGTTCCACCCCTCCCGAATTCCACGCGTCCTAAATAATCCGACGATTAGGACACTGATTAATTTTGTGCCCAATAATATTATAGCCAGAGCACCTTGATGGAGGGCGTACGCACTGGCTTTCTACCGAAGCGTCTATATCTACTGAGGCAGTAGCTATAGGCTCTACGGTGGAAATCCTGCCTTGTATAAGCTTCTGAGCTTCCTCAACCGAAGCGCGTGCTTCTATAGGTATCTTTCCAGTAAAGCGCTTTTTCTTTTTAAACATTCTTTCACGCGCAGCGCGTAGTTCCCCGACTTCCTGCCTTGCAACTGTAGCATCATTCAAAGCTCGTTCACAGCCTTTGACAGACTGCTTTATTATAGTCTTTGTAGGTGAGTCAGGGCTCTTTCTACGAGCTCTAAGCAGCTCCTTCAGCGTAACCTCCTGTTTTTGTAGTTGCTTTAGATTATAAGATATTTTATGCACTGAATAAGTAGGTCCACTACTAGGTTTACGCTGAAGCCAAAAGTGATTCTGATTGGTTTATATGAGCTACCAAGGTGCTCCTAGCACCGAATTCTTGGGTCATCTGACGAATCATTTCCGCGAAACCGCAGAAGCGCTGTAGACAACAACAGAATGATCTAACCAAATAGAGACTAGCTCCTTTGCTATGGTCTAGCCCTCACAATTGCTTCCTGTCGCCTTGGGTCAGGCAACCGTAGATGATGGCGAACGCTCCCAGAGCTGAGGTAAGATATCCTCTATTGTCTGATGAATTGGAACCGGACAGGAATATGCCTAGGGTGCGAGTTAGATAGTTTATAAACGCACTATTACGGTGCATACCAAGCTCGGGAGTGTTTTTAACCACGCCTCCTGCGATGATGAATCAAAAATATATGCCTGGCCGGCTTTCCCGATCCTAATTGCGACAACCACGTCGGATTCGCACTCCAGGCTGAATTCTGCGGCTTTCTTAAAGAGGCTACTCTTACGTCGCTGACGTTGTTGTGATTTTGCTCGACTACTCTCTGAGTAACGTTTTTTGATCCAGGAAGATTTCTTAACGTTCTTAGACATTTCGGGCTTCGCAAACGTGGTACCGTATAGTATGCTTTTCTCGGGCCTCAGAAGTCGTGTGACCAAGGGTTCTTAAGTATTCTTGCCTTGGGATATGGCCATATTAGTTGACTGGAACTTACATAAGGTGCGCTCGTTGGTCTGCTGATGGCGCCTTCCTTCAGAGCACTTCAGCGCGGGATGTCCTCATCTATACATGTAGCTTCATGTACTATAAAGGCTGCCCGCTTGCATGCCCGCCTTCCCTTATCCATGCTTCCTTGTTCCCTTAACTGTCTTTCATTTTCGAAGAATGGACCTAATAGCCATTTATGCTATTACCGCTGGCGGTATTTTTGCTATACTTTTCTTAGTGCGCGCCCTTTCTATCCTTGCCAGCAGTGGACATTTATTTTCTCTCCTTGTGTCTCAACATCTGACGCTACCCTTCGTCATTGGTAGGCATCGGTTCTTGGGCCCATGGACCAGAGCTGGGGTGTTTCTCCATTTATCATATGCTACAATTAACCTTTTCCTTGTCTCATTCAGAATCACCTCGTTGACTGGCGCTGGTCGCCGGGCTGGAGAGCTGGCTCTGGTGAACTTGTTTTCCCTTTATCAACTACCCACCTAGCCTACCTGGCAGACCTCCTTGGTATCAAATGGAACTCCTGTCGAAAGATCCATCGTGCTACTGGCTGGATGGCTGTTGCCCTGCTATCATTTCACATTGTTACAGTAGTTCAGGACCAGGGCTTTACATTTCCACTCCGCGAACAGCAAAATCTTTGTGTTATGATTGTATACCTATTAACGCCCGTCACTTTGCTATGACTAACCTCTGATAGGCTGCGATCTCCCTGGGTGCCTTTGCCCTGCATTCGATTCCCTGGTGTCGTCACTGGTCCTACGAGATCTTTCTTCGAGGACATCAAATTCTGGCCGGACTCTTCGTCTACGGAGCTTGGCAGCATCTTTCATCAGAGAGCACCTCTTCAAAGATATATCTCTTAATTGCGCTGGGGACTTTTGCGTTGACTTTACTCTTAGAGCTTATAACCCTCCTACATCATAACGGTCTCTTCGCAGGCCGTGGTACTCCCAGGGTTATCGTGTCATTCAGCGCAAGCGAATCTAAAGAAGGCCCTGTGGTCAACGCTGTCCACATTCGCGTTTTGTTGCCTCGACCAATGAAAGTAGAAGCTGGACAGTATATCAACCTCTGGATGCCCTCAGTCAGTCTATTTTCGTGGATGCAGACTCACCCTCTCACGGTTACATCGTGGTCCAAAGGTAAGCAAGATACCGTGGAGCTTCTAGTAAAGCCACGCAGTGGTTTCACTGCGGATCTTCTTCGCTATGCCCTTGCTGCTGCGGGGAGCTCGGTCTCTTTCCTGGCTTTGTTTACTGGTCCTCATGGAGTGAGTGAGGAAGCTAGTGACTATGAGAGCATTCTAGTGTTGGCCAGCGGATCTGGGATCGCCGCGGCCATTCCATGCCTAAAGAAAATGATCCACAGTTACAACACCTGCACCTCCCAGGCTCGCCGGCTACATTTGGTATGGCAGGTAGAATCTGTTGACCAGATGACCCCCGCATTGTCTCTAATCAATAACCTCCTGAAGGATGATATCATGGATGACGGCTATGTTAGTATTCGATCGATGTTCGGAGATCCTACCTATGGCTGACACTAACTATCATTTTAGATACTGCATATCTCGATTTACGTCAGCGACGGTATTGAGCAGAATGGATTACCATTTGGCAGACATAAGCGAGTTTATATTTATCAGGAAGTGCCTGATTACCAAAGCATCATTTCTCTCGAGGCGTCCGGAGACCAGGTTGAGAGACTGCCCAACACTTGGGATGAGCAAGGTCGTACACTAGTGATGGGTAAGGTTCCCAATTACCATGTGATATACGTACTGACCGTCCTGGCTAGTCTCTACAACAGACAACCTTCGGGATCACATACAGAACGTTGTACGAGTGTGCCTGCACCAGGGCGTAAAGCTTTCAGAATTAGAGTATCAGCCCAGCACTGATTAACGTCAACAAGCCAAGTTGAGACCGTTGGGGGCACTTCCGGGTCAACAGAAATGGAACGTCGTGTCACAGTGGATGCCTTCAAAGTCTTTTTTTATCCCTCCCTTTCTTGTCTCAAATTTTCTTTCTTTCTTTTTTATTCTTTCATTTTAGAACAAAGGGAAACAAAGGAAAAAAAAAAAAAAAAAAAAAAAAAAAAAAAAAAAAAAAAAAAAAAAAAAAAAAAAAAAAAAAAAAAAAAAAAGGAAAAGAGAAGAAAGGAAAAGAGAAGAAAGGAAAAGATGAAAAATGCCAAGAGTAAGAGCAAAATAAAAAAAAAGGTTAGAGAAGAAAGAAATAAAAAGAAAAGAAAAAAAAAGAAAAAAAAAAGAAAAAAAAAGAAAAGGAAAAGAAAGGAAAGAGCAACGATTGGTAGCCTCCAGATACTGTATGACTCAGGCAGCAGTTTTATGGAGAGAAGGAAATGGAATATAGGGGATGGATCTGTTATTTTAATACAGAAATGTGCCTGAGTCTGGATCTGCAGGAACCAACCCAACCGATCAGTGACGGTACTCTAACGGTGGGGCTAACGCAAGCAAGTCCTCAAACTCATGGTCAAGGGCCACGGTTTCTCAACAAAGACCATTGATTCTGCTTCCAACGCTCTCTTTATTTAATATCTTTAGCCATTTTGCCTATCCTTACAGTACTCATCTTTCTAAGGTCGATTTTGGCTTCTCCTCTATATAAATACAAGTTACTTCCCCCCTCTTTCCACGATGCTGTCCTCTTCCCCGCCCTCTGCTTTCCCTCTTCTTTCCGACCGAGCATCACTTCCGTAATAACCTTTGCCAAGATAGCCGCGACCCACCGCTCTTTTCTTTTAGTTATCCCTCTCTCTGCGGCTGGCCCGCTGAAATGCCATCTCTTTCTTTCTTCCTGTAAGTGCACCCTCGTCCGTGGTTCCCAACCGCTCACATCTCGCATCGCAGATTCATCCAACGGAGGTACTTAGTTTGGATGAGGACACTTGCTCTGATGTCAGTAAATTGCCCTTAAGCTTCACTGAAGTGGATACTCACGCTCGTCAAGCTGGTCAACCGGTTTGGTAGGAATTTAAGACAGTTACTATCGCTTTACGTGGTACAGAGTTCAAGCGTGTTAGAAGGAGCAAGAAAAGGGGGCCATATTCGATGGCATATCTTAACAACACAGGCTGGGCAATCATCGAATGCTCGGGACGGATGTTTGAAGACATATGATGTGTCGGTTACAATAGACGTGAGTTCGGTATTTCTCTGGGGCTTGTCTGACTACTCACTATTTGTCACAGCAATCTGTGCTAGGGGTAGTTCCCCATGTTCTAGACGACCCGGAGCTTAGCAAGGTGAGTGCACTAGAACTAACCATGGGTATATTCTTACCTTGTGAGAGCTTGGCCGGGCCCTCGGGGATGATTTTGACGATATCCGGAAACTGAGCTAGGTCCAGTTAGTCGGGGTTCTTCAGTGGCTTCAGGAGTCCAAGATGATCGAAGGCTTTAGGGTGCAGGATAACCAAACAAAGGCTGAAGTGAACACTCTAGGATTATTAGGCTTGTGCCCATCTCTAACTTTCCGCTCCTATTCAGTCTAACCATGTGTTGATCCCATAGGAAACTATAACACAGACCTTTCGCTCTGCACACCATCTACTTCCAATGACCCTTCCTTGCTGACCAGCGATCACGCATTGTCGAACCTCGAGAACCTTCATCCCCACGCCGTCGACGAGCTGGATCAGATATGGGACCAAATCATAGCGCTACCGGAAGACCGGAATACCACTGAATTCGCTACCCCGGAGCACGTAGCGACACCCATGGGAGCGGGGACGTCTCGCATATTCGATGCTTTAACTTATCCGACACCCCCTCCCTCTGTCAATTCGCCCCAAGTGGGTCGGTCGGTAGCCCTGACAAGCCCTGCTGACAGGATAACGCAGTACCGATCCATTGCTACCCCATTGTCGATTGGTAGCCCTTGTTCGTCCCTAGTAATGACACCCACGGGACCTGCTACGCCTCCTGGGTCTGATATCGAGACATCATGTTATCCGACCCCATATACATCTTATTCTCAATCTCCTCTAGCGGTAGAGTCACTCACGCCTCTGAGTCCTGAAATTCCGAGACGGAGAAAATCCCGATGCTTAGAGTTGTGCAGATTTGGGAAAGACAGCACAGAGCTCCTCGAACAGAGTAAAATCACGCAAATCCTCGAAGCGGAAGCTGGACTTCTCGCACAGGACCCTCTTAGACCGCTGCAGCCCTTTCTAGGACTCGGCGAAGCAGATACATATTCCTCGTTAAGCGCACTCGGACTTCCTGTTGTGTGGATGGGCCTAAAAGGGGCTGTTAATTACTATAGACTACTTGAAGCCGTGAAGGGGAAAAATTGTTCTTTGCCCCTTCGCGAAGCACATAGCGCAAACTTTATTTTATCTCAACTACAAGTGGTTGGAGAAACATATGGATCAGGGTAGGGCCTCTGTTGCTACGTTAATTCTTAATACCTGCTCTGAGGAACCATCAAAGTCTCGTCGTGACAATGTCACCGGCTATCATGTGCGGCGAGGAAAAATTTGTTGGACGCTTGCAGCGTGCTTGGGCGCCGGTATCTTGTTGCATGGTGGTGATGCCATACGCACTATGTATGTACTCCGGCGACATCCCTTTCGTCAACTAACCCAGACCCGTAGTATCAAGGAGACTTTCAGTGTTGGCCAACTCAATGTTTTTATATCCTTTGTCTTGCGCACCCGGCCGGGCAGAACCTCGCTACGTAGGCGTTTCATTTGTCCACTTGAACCGAGTTGGTATTTCTTGCTTCTTGTATATTACTTACAATAAGACACAAGATATCCAGTGCCTATTTTAGAACCATCTAGATAGGTTTCATCTTATACAGTACTTAATTCGTATCGTGTTTACACTTTTTTAGGCAATTCAGGAATACGTTACTGGTAGTTAGATATTGACTATTATCAATCTAAAATATATGGAGTGATACCACAATAACGCTGTTCAAGATTGAAAGGAGGCAGCATAATTGCATGTTTGGATGGTAGTAGATGTCTCCTCGCAGGTATGTCCAATTCAGAGTTCAGGGAAAGCAGCACACTATATCACAACGTTGTTTCATGAGACTGGATATGTCCTGAATAGCGTCACATATCACATTAGATCTTCCAAGGGGACCGAGGCACCGTATTAAGCGGACGTAAATACAAAGCAAACTTGGGCATGTTGGCCCTTTAAGATATAGATGTGTATACCTCGCTAGTGAAGACATTGTTGCCACATTTGACAAGAGTACTAGGCGGGCAAGACAACCGTTTAATCGCACGGACGAGCGTCTCTATCTCCACGTTCCTCTCTCATTGATCTTGGCTCATTCCTATGTAGTTGTTCATACGTACTGCAGCGGCCGTCAGCATTTTAGCGTAGCATTTAGAGCTAGTAAGTATAATTAAACAATTGAGGATCAGCCTCACCCTCACTAACAGCTTTAAAATAACGACCATATCTGCCCTCATTAGCGTCTCACACTTTCGGTCTCTCCTGATAATCAAGAAGACATTTCGTGAATATAACACTCTCAGGCCCATTTTATCGTAGTCACTTCCAGGTTGCGCTCATCTGGGCTTTGTCTCTGGAAGCCAATGCGGCCATCGCACTCTTTGACCACCTATGGAGACATGCCGAGCATGTCAGGCGATATAAATGCCTGCACAGCCGGTGTTATAGGCAAACACTACGTCGTTTTGGCGCATATGCTGGACATGGGGAAGGACAGCGCAGCAGCTATGGCGGCCAGTCTAAGGCCAAGCTTTCTGATATCAAAATAGCTTTGGTGGTCGGGATTTACGAGTGGGTACCTTCTGGTCCGAAGCATAAGAGGAAGATTTACATAGGCGACGTCGTCATCGGAGAATCGCTAGTGGAATATGATTTCCGAAAGCAGTACCCGTGTAGATTTGAACCGGAGCCCTTGAGGGCGGGCTGGGTAGTCGGCCTATTATGATTGAGTCTGTTCTACGGAAATTGGAGACAGAGCATCATCATCATGAGCGACCTCAGCGGAGACGGGGAAATTCTTGCGCGGTATTCAGAAAAGCTTTGGCGAAGGAGCTTTATGCCTATCCAGGACACTGACGGTATGCCGAGTGGATATGTAATTTTCCAGGTTCATAGGCGACTCAATCACCAAGAGACAACACTCACACATTAGGATCATAACTATGAGAACCGTGAGAATGAAAGTCCCAAGCATTGAAAGCTAAGCAACCAGGCCGACTATGCTCATGGTCGCGCCTGATTTTATAATGAAAGGCTCGCTTAGCTTCCCCAATTAGTTGGCTAGGACGATAGAAGAGCTGAAGTCGCCCGTGACGAATGGACAGCTGAGGTACCTGTATGTTACCAAGGTATGAAACAGCTTGCCAGCTCGTATGTTGTGTACGATATGGCCCAGGATCATACACGCCGAGGCGGTAGCTGTACGGGCGTAGGGAGAATGAACGTGGTAGTATACAGAAAGAAGCGAATGCGCTCGCCGGTAGTGTAGTGGATAAAGCCTCTTGCTCCGAAGACAGCAAAATCAACTGATGTATGGGGTTAGTGAATCCGGTTACATTTGTGATTTTATGTATTCATCTATGGGGAGCACTCACATAGCACCCCGGGTGGAATATAGGATCCGTTTATGTCTGAATCAACCTCCAACTGTCCAATGGTGTGGTCAATGCCCAAATTTATGCCCGCGAGGGGGATTGTTGGAGCGCATGATAATGGTATGTATATCCAGAGGTAGACTCCATGACTTCTCTTGACATCGGCCATGCCGACTGATGCTTCTTGCATTGTTAACAGATTACCTGTGGTTTCTATAGGTGGTAATCTTTACACTACTGCACTTCGCGAAAGGCCGGATTCGAGGCCGACGATCACCATGCATGCATGTTCCAAGCAGCATGACGTGTATTTCAAGGTAGGGAACAGGTTAAGAAAATGTAATCGATGGCATGGAGCTGTGACGGGTATTGGTATTGCTTCGTGATACGCCAGGGTATCATTTGTTGGAGTCCGAATGAGTGTATTCAGTTTGCACTCATGTCGGTAGTGGAAAATGTTGGCTATTATTGTCGTACCATCGAGAATGCTATCAGTAGTCCTCAAAGAGATTCTGCTAGCATGCAAAGCGTGAATTATTGCCGATGTATGTCTGGTTATTGGTCAACCAAAGGGAGAACTAAAATAATATATTGGTTGGACTGCTGTCCTGTCCAAAGAGGAGGGTGTAATCCCGAGCTCAACAGCGCGGTGTTACAATCATTGAGGCTTTGAAATAATTTTAAATACTTGCTTAAGATATTGGTCCAAGAGCTAATATTCTAGTTCGTTTGAACTTGTCCTGCAGGTGCCGGCGAGGTTCGAAGGACTCCACAGTTATTCTGACCACTTAATCGGCTATCATATCACAGGAACAACAAACAGGATATTTCACCGACACTGGAGTGGGAAATAAAAAAGACGCAAGGATTAGCAAGTCCCCCAACATGGTATCCAGAATCAGCTAAAGACTGATCTACTTGCTCTCAGAAATCATGGATATCATGTCGTCGTCTTAAAGGGTATAAGTTGCTAGTTCCGAAAGTTGCTGCCATGGTGCCATCCTTAGCTGCTCCCAAAGAAGCTGGACTCCTAACTGGCTGGGCATTACCTCTGCACCCTCTAAAAGTGATGGTGAATCCAGTCGAGGACTTCCGATAGTGATGGATCTTCTTCAGTCCAGTATCCTTCCCGCGCGTCCGCGATCCGCAGATCGTCCACGACGTACTGGTCCGTCACTCGTGCCATTTCCTATTGCAATTCCAGTCAATATAGGGTTTACTATTCGAAGGTACATGGCACGACTCACCTGTCGGAACGTATTGCCCACGGCGTCAAGAGAAGCAGCCTGCTCTATCCCTGGCTGTCCTTCCTGTAGGATATTTTGCCGGGCGAGGGCGCATCTTGTGGCGACTGCCACCCGGAGGTAGATGCGGTGCGCTTGAAATCGACGGGCACTTGCGTCGAGGATGGTCCTGGAGATAGTCAGGATACACCAACCCAATTCACATACGCCCTATTGTCCGTACCTCTTCAGTTCAGTCTTTTCCGTCTCCGTGTTGGACTGGGTAGATTCCACGCTGGGGTTGTAGTTGGCTGCTAACAGTGCCTGTGCAGCAGCCAGGCCTTTTCTAATCTCTTTGTACGTTTCCTTGTGGCTATCTTCCGTTGGGGTCTGTACATTGTGCCGAGCGATATGCACAAGTAGGGTTCGGTAGTCGTTGATGATCTCGGCTACCCGCAAGGCACGCGCCGGGTTGACTTGTACAGTGTCAATATTCTACCGACGACTAGAAGATCCCGAAAAGGTGACGAAAGGCGATACTCACGTCTATCAACCATGATGATTTCTACTAGTCACTGGATTGTTAGGGGCTAACGGTCGTGGTTAAGAACGAGAGGAGTTCGTATCATACATACATGGACAGAGCAATAGAGAGCAATGATCAGGTCAGTTCGCCAACTAGGAACTCAATGTGTCTCTTCGGTGATTCGAGAGTCTACTTGGTCGATGGTAGTCTCATCTTCGAGGGTCTGATATTCTTTTTAGGTTCGGCCTAGGGTATTTAAGACAAGCGTTGGCGACGGGCCCGGTGATAGTGAAATTGCTGCACGACCATCATCATAATTTTCGGTCATGATTGACTGAACCTACCCCCGCCGATCCAAAAATGCGAGCGGGCCACCACCAAGAACCGTGGTTCACTAGAGGCTAATATGCTAGGCTGGTGACAGGACACACGTCCCATAGACATCTGTCTACATTGTACAAGCGCCTTGGGTTACCGGCACCCGACTAACGGAAGGGGTAACGTCTTAAGCGGGGCTAAGCCGTCGAGCCATAGTGGGATCGATGCTGATAGGCCTAAATATGCGTAAGGCCGTGGCAGATACACAAGGTGGCCCACGTGAACCGACGGCATCAGAGGAATCGACAACGCAGAGGCTTTGAATGCACGGGGCACCAAGCTTAAACTGAAAATCCAAGACCAGTTAGAGATGCAGAGGTAATACATCATTGCGTCTCCCAGCATACCATGTCGACGACGGTACTCTAAAGGTCAAAAAAGCGAATTTTGGTTTTGTAACTTCGGAAGCTAATTCCACACGCAGTGGGGCAGTCAGGAGAATTTAATTCTGGTCCCGGAATTCAAATTTGAACACGAGGGCGCGGCGAGGCCGAAGAGATGCTTAATACCCCCCTTACATATTCATAGTGGGATAATGTAGGAAATTGTATGAGAAGGGGGCACCGCTGGCAACGTGCTATGTAGCCATCGTCGGGTTATAAACTTGTGATGGACAGAAAGAGCAGAATAACAAGAGCGGCGGGAAGATGAAATGAATGACATAGCTTCAGCTTGGCCACCAGGAAACTAGAAGACAAGCAAGAATATATACCTGATTTACCTTTCCTTTCATGGGTGCTATAGCAACGACCAATTTGCACTTGGTATACATTCGGTGGATGCTAGGAAAATGGTGCCTCGGCTACGTAAATTTGCCTATTGCTAAATGACGTATCAACACATAGCTGAAGAGTCATCTCTACAAGGCAAGCTTGTTTCTTTTCTCGCGGTCGGATAGTGGGTTTCCTATATATATGAGGCTACCATATGGCATGGCATTCAAAGTTATATGGGTATATACAGCTTGGATAACTCCGAATCCACAAATGACAAACCATTAACAACCTATTTCCCCCCACATCCGATATCCAATATCCCAGAATCTGATTCTAGGCTTGACGAAGCAGCTATTCGGTATCCATTGCTAGGGAATAGAATATGCTGATGAGATAAGACACCTCCTGTGTAATAGAGTCAACGTTAGAGTATCAACCTAATGTGCGTTCGAAGTGGTCTATTTTTCTCTGTGCTGGGCGACGCGCTGCTTTGCGTGAGGAAGAGAGAGCCGCGCTTAACCTAACAGGGCGAGTAACTTACAAGCCCCGTTCTAAGATTGTTGTGAGGTGGGACCCGACCTTTCCAGCTCTGCCAGCCGACTCTCCAAGTATGTGCATTCCTCTGTTATGTTTTTGATCGATTCTCACTGCAGCATTTACGCATTGCGATCTTCTTCTGTAAATTCGCATTTTGTAGGTGTGCCCCGTAGACAGCACGGTGTGCAGGGCATGAGATGATCACACTGCAGCAGTATGCCAATTAGCCTTCCCCCCCTTGTACGTGTATTGTGCGGAATCCTGATAGCCATCCGACTGAAAGAGGAGAGCACATAGGTAGGTACAAGACTCGCCTTCACTCTACGACTACAACACGAAGGCAGGAGAAGATCGGTCGTTCCTTCCTCGTTTTCAGGCTCTCAGAAGAGGAGGAAGAATCCGAGTTTGAATCCATGTATATTACAACGCAAGAGGGAGCCTGTTAGGATGTACTGTCACAATATTATCAACAACTAGGAGCATAATATAATGGTAAATACATTTATGTCAGTTGTCCTTTCGTCACCGCTTAACGCACATTTAAGAGAAGGGTGTGAATACATAGCCTACGTGCAACCCCAGGCATGAGATTCAGATGTAATCCGAGAAGTCTTCTGTAGCCCCTTCCTAGTGGCGATTTCGTAGGTATCCAGCATGTAAGTTGCCGGGATCCCTCGATCTTAACTGCACCCCATGGCCCGCATCTGACCTTCCCCTTTTGCCTCTTACTGCTAGTTATCTGCATTAAGGTCACCCTTCCACCTTCGCTGCGAACATAGTAATATACTTGGTCTGCTCCAGTTACAGTGGTTTCTCGCGGATAATCCTGAGCGTGGGAACTGTCCCTATTTTTAGTCCTCGACTCCGTATTCCCGGGGACTTGAATACCTAAACACCGCTAAAGCATTCTAAGAGATAATCTACGGTATTACGCATACGCATAAATAATCAAAAGAAGGCGTGATGACCATAGGGGTATCCTGTAAAACTCATACTAAGCAGGTTCTTGGCGGCTTGACCGCTATAAGAATGACGTTCCCGGTGGGTACGGGCGTGATCCTCGATCTGGAATGCAGATACAGGCGATCTGCAGTGCTGTGCTCATTCGGGATACCCGCATGTACATTCACTGTCTAGAATGTGAATTATATGATGTGTGCTTGAAAGTTGTTGGTAGGAAGATTGTAGATGGTTGCCGCCGCGCTGTTATCGAAACGCAGGTTCCCCCGAGAAAGAACTGTCAAAAGGTTTGACGGGATAAGGAGATTGGGTCATGAAGATCGGCGCGTTGTTCAAACATACAAACAGACGACAAGAGCATTACGAATCTATAGTATATACCTGGCTTCATTGCTACTTAGTCAAAGACTTTAGAACATATCACATGGGACACGCGACATTAAACAGAACGCATAAAGGAACACCCGGGGATCTCCGATATCTTAATTAGCTGGATTAGCCAACACCATATTCGGTACCTGCAGTGAATCGAACCATTATAGGAAGGAGCCGAAATTGCTATGTATAGCACACAAGTCCAGGTGGAATAAGTCTTCAACGGGGCCCTCTAGAGTGGCATAACCTAACCGGCTTAACCTAGCCATAACCTAACCTGGCCATTTGCCAGTCTAGGGCCCTCCATGCGGCACTTGCCGATCAATCAGCCTCGATCGGATCCATGCTTGTTGAGATTTTCCTCCTCCATAGTCATTCGCCAGAGAGGTATCTCTCTCGTTTTTTTTTTTTTTTTTTTCCCAGTGGCCGAGCAATCGGCCACATGGCAATACGAGGTCATTGTATATTCTTTTAACGTTGCCTAGGGTTGTCCTAATTTCCATCACCTCGGGAATACCTCTGAAGGAAATTATATTTCGATGTAACTTAACGGAGTACATGCTGCCTCAGCTGCTTCAGCTGCCGCAGATGCTTTATGCCAAACTCAATCCACAAAAAAGGTTATATGCTGAAGTTCTGGGCTTAGCCAGGCGCCACTACATTAGACAACTATCATATTCTATGCCCAAGGTCCTAACTTTGTTTAGGTGAGCAGTGCTCTCATTTTTCGGTAGTATCCACTTCACGCAGTCTGTTGGTCACCAGTGTAATACAAACCGTTTACCATCGATGGAACAATAGTTTAAGATAATATAGGCTAAAGCGATCTAAAGCCTAGCTGGATAAGGGTCCTAAATCATGCTCTGTTACTAGTTGCATGCAGGTCCGAATCGGCGGCCTTTCGTTGATGGATATATTTTCGGCCGTAGGGTAGTTAGTAAGGCTAGCTCGATATTTCTCCTAAAAAGGTAATAGACCTATGATAGTATGGATAGGAAAAAGTGTATACAAGTCCCATGGAAGACTAAGAGAACTAATTTTATTAAAAATATACGGAGTATATGCTTTTACCGGCCGAGTCCCAGGATTACACAAGTCCAGTTTAATTACTAGAACGCACCTGTAGTCCACCAAAAACCGAGATGATTGTCACTATATGATATCATTCATTATCTAACTGCCGATGTATTATCCGTACACGGCCGCTATACTCGGCAGAGAGTTGTGTAGTGCCTCTATTTAGGTTTAGGGCGGTTAAATCCTATGGGAAACGGTCCGAAAATACGATAGTGGCGCTGGAATATGAAGCTGGAAAAGAAAGAAGCCAAGTCATCATGGGACAGGGTTGTTTGAGTTGACTTGTATCCATAAGTATATAAGTAAAATATTCACTGAAATAGAATAATTGTTTACTAAATCGTAATAGGGCACTAATAATTCTATACATCGACGGATCGTAATATGTAGGCAGCTTCTTATCAGTTATGGTCATCACATTATCTTCATGAGGGTGGGTCCAGCATCGCGATCTCAGGGCTACGGTTAATTATCGGAGCGGGAAGTAGGCCCGTCCTATCGCCAGAAGCACTCGCCTCCCTAGACCTGCATGCCGCTCTGCCACTAGGTTGAGTATACAAAAGCGACCTACTGTGGAGTATATTTTTGTCGAGCTCCACAGCACACCATCGTTCAGCTCGCTATTACTCCAGAGTACACCTTTAGTCTACCAAAAGCAGAGATAATTGTCACTATGCGACATCATATATTATTTAATTACTGAACTAGTATCAATACACGGCTAGATACAGAGGTGCAATGGCGAGCTGAAATATGGTGGGTTGTGGAGCTCGGCAAAATTCTAGGTACTTTTGGCACCACGTTACAAGGTGGCCACAGAAAGTTAATGCAGATGGCGATGGAGTGGCCTACAGTTTGCAATTGCCACGGGTCGACTCGACGCCGCGTGATTCTATAGACGAACACTAATCACCCACCCTTCCCGATCTAACTCTCACTAACCACCTCGTGGCAGACACGGTAGACGCGCTTTAACTGCCGAGAATAGGATGTTGAATACTTGAAGAAGCGCCTTCAAGCCAGCCTACTAACAAACTTACTAACCTACGATAATCCGCCACGGTACTGATAGATGAGATGACGTATACTAAAAGCAACTATGTATAGGCTCTAAGGAGACACCGTATATATTATGAGACATGTATGAGTAGATTAGTGGTAGTTGCCCGCCGGGCGTTAATTATGTGTGTGTGTGTGTGTGTGTGTGTTTTTGGGGATACAAGACAGTAATACCTTGGAGAAATAAGGCCAATACGGCAAGCCAGAATGACCGCAATATCGCTTTTTTTTGCCTCCCTCCCACAATAAGAACATCCGAGGCGCAATACAATGCCAATCGAGTTATGTAGGTATTCCGAAAATACCTCCAATCGGTCAGGCCCGAGCCACTGAACAGCAACACTAGACGCTTATTGCAACATGTGCGGCGAACAGTATTCAAACCCCGCCGGAGCCCGTATAAAGTCGAGAAGGAAGTTGTGAATACCAAAGGTGCTCGGGTGGATGAACTCAGACATGTGGACAAAGCCACGTTATTTGCGACTCTATTTTCCTCACTTTTCTCCTATTCAATTTGAGTTGCACGTCTAATCTACATGCTTTGGTGCTTTGGTTACGCACCCCCTTCACCTCTTCGAGGTCTGTACCCCCACTACACCTTTCAATATCGACTGGCAAAGTATTTGTTCTCGGTTTGCCGACCAACAATGGGCACTCATCTACAGTGTCTATAATGGGATATGCGGAGTATTTTATGGTCACAAGATAGGAATCAGTTCCTGGATGGGATCTGGAACATCATTCACAATGACCCACTGAAGGTTAGAGGGAGCTTTAATTAGAGTACCTTACCCTACTTCAGGCAGCATGTTTCTTAGTGCCAAACCCCGCAGCCTGCCACATAGAAAAAAACAAAGGACCATAGGATACAGCACCCCACAACCAAGGTATCCAAAAGGAAAACAGGCCATCCCAAGCCAGTGGTCCATCATGAAAACAATGTGCAACATACTCAGTTGGGATGGCCCACACTGATATGGTGGAGACGGTCCAACCAACCCAGCGTGGGATCAGAGGTTTCCCTCGATCATCGGAGAAAATAGCCCATGATATTGCAAATGTCTGGAGTATCATGGGCGAGCCGATACACATGTAGAGAAGCCATGCAAGATCACTCGCAAGCTGTGTTATAAGTGGGTCTCGGCCCGGGCGATACGCTGCGGCAGCGAAGAATGTTCCAATCAATGCCAGAGCAAATCCAAGTAAACAGCCACCGGCTATTTGGAGGATTAGGACGGTGATCAAAACCGTCAGATCTGCAGACGTTTTATGTGAGACACTGTCCAATCAGGAGGAGTTACCCGTATTAGCCTAAATTATCGCGAAACGAGTCAGATTGTCATTGTTTACAGAACTACATCGTTATGTAAACGCAAAAGTAAAAATACAAAAGTATCTCGAAATTTTCAGGTCCAGCCCTAATGCAGATAGAATAGCCATGAATCATGGATAGGTAACCCAGTATGACAAATGCGAATAACCAGCGCAAGCTTTATTTAAAAGGTTTCGCACCAAATTCAACTCTATCGTTGCAGGAATTGTGAACCCAAAAGCGATCTATTATCAGGTAATGGATCTTACTCTTCATCTCGCCCTCTTTCTTTGTTTCTGGGCTTGTTATCTACGTTTTGCAGAGCAATGGCAACAACAACGTTCTCCGTTACCTCCTGGCCCGACCCCTCTTCCTATTATTGGAAATATCCTTCAGTTCAAAAGAAAAGAGGCTATATGGGAAACTATTTCCCAATGGAGTGATCAATATGGCCCAATAATGAGCTTCAAGGTCGCATCCCGGACGATTATCGTCTTGAGCACCCATCAAGCCGTTCGGGATGTTCTTGAAAAGACACCCGTTAACAGCAGTCGACCCCGGTTTATAAGAGTGAACGAGAATCTCACACGGTCCATGATGCCTATCTTTTTACCGATCAGTAATAAATGGAAGGCCATCCATCGAGTGCAACTCAGCCTGGTGAATTCACGATCAGCCAAGGGGATAGCAAGCGTTCAGTTGTTGACGGCGAAACAACATCTGTTCAATATGCTTGAAAATGCCAACTATGTTATCGCCGATCATATCAATCGCTTTACATCAAATGTTGTTTCGACCGTGCTTTTTGGCACAAACATTGGATCAGTCTCCCAGACCAAGAGCAATGGCAAATTTGGTCTGGCCGACCAATTTATTGCTTCCATATGTGTGGAACATGCACTGGTAGATCTTTTTCCAATGCTCGAGTATATACCGGGCGTCGCCCGGCTGGGTGCTAGCAAAGGTAACGCCTGGTTTGAGTCCATCAAACAACAATATACCGAGGATATACAACGCGCGATCAAGTCTCCAACATGGAGTATGATCAAAGCTGCTCACCGGCAAAAATTAGGTGATATGTCAGAGGATGCCTTCCGCATGTGGAATGTGGAAATGGAGTTTGCGTTGGGGATGACATCGTCGATGATGATTGCGAACTTGGTGGCGATGGCTGTCTTACATTCCCATGAATTTCGCTTGATCCAATCGGAAATCGATCGAGTGGTGGGCACCGAGCGACTGCCAACGTCGGATGATCTCGCTCATCTGCCTAGACTGCATGCTTTCGTGAAAGAGGGCATACGGGTAGCATCGATAGTGCCTTTCTCCGTCCCACACGCAGCCATGGAAGAAAATGAATACATGGGCTATCGCATCCCAATAGATGCCATCATTCTACCTAATCAATGGCATATAAACCGTGAGCCCAAGCACTTTGAGGATGCAGCCTCATTCAAACCCCAACGATGGATCGACAACCCGGATCTTCCTGCTCCGGCTGTGTTCGGGTATGGGATAAGGATCTGTCCTGGTAGGCAGACGGCGCACAATGGCCTGCTGATTATAATGGCTCATATGGCCTGGGGGTTCGATTTTAACCATGAAGGAGGGGCCCAGGACGGTCCCAATGTTTTAGAAACTTTAATTATGAAGCTCCCCACATCGAGCATCCGATATTCCTGTCGGAGTTCTGGGCATCGAGATCTCATCCAAAGAGAATGGCTTGCCAGTGACGTCGACCCCAGCTCGATTTTGAACAATCTTGGAAGTAGTCTAGGCCTCTAAATAGATGAGTTGTGACTAGCTAATTGGATTGTTCATGACACAATATTCTAGCTCTGTCTACCCATTGAATATGTATGAAGCAAACATAGTAGATACTCATCTAGATGCTTACTGTAAGTTAAGTTTACAGCTAATGTGAACTCCCTGAGGTGTCTCATCACAAAATGAATTCAATTATTTCAAGAAATCCCGGTTTTGCAGCCGAATTGCCGAACTATCAACTCTCAACTCTAGAAGCTCTATAAGTAGAGAATGTTTGCATACTTGTCAACTATAGGATATGTGCTTGGAAAAGGCCACCCTTCCCCATTGTCCATCATGTGATGGTAAAATTGGAAAAGAAAGGACAATAGTCAAGGGATTATAGGTGGACCTCTTTGAATCAGCAAGATAAATCTAAGCGGTGGTGGCAACTGCTTCTCGCTTAGCCTAGTACATCCTAGATAGATCCAAACAGACTCCGTGGAATTCACCTATCAATAAAAAATACAAGGATCATCACTACAAGTATCGACTCTCGAGAGTTGCAAGATGAGGGTTAATAGGAAGTCGGGGCTAGTTTGAGATCAGCCGCGAATCCTAAGCCCTAGTGTCGCTTAGAGGACGTGCAGCCCTGAAAAAGAGACAATTTCCAAGAGAGTAGTTCGACCAGTTCAAACAGTTCAAAATTTGTGTGGCTATTAAATATTCAGCATGCCTATAGGAATGCTGCATTTTCGGTCAATATCGGGTAGCGCGGGGAAGAAAAGTATGTGCGTAAAAATTGAAGATACTTTTTAGTGTATGCTAAATACATAGTTGAATTCAAGATGAACTGAAAATTTTAACTTACTGTCATTAAATTCATTACAATACTGTCAGGCGTTTGAAGATCATCCATCATAAATGTGCATTTTGTGACACTAATGCAACATAAGATTTCTCAAGGATTACTTATCGTTCACTAATTCTCTCTAGGCAAAAAGTATGTCCAGTATTGGATCCTCTCACGTTGTTCGGCTATCAACCAAAAAGCCACCCAGGCTCCAGTGTGTATAGTTCTGGGAATAAACTTCAACGAACTGTGTTTACTTGGGTTTAGATCTACTATGCTTACAAATGGCGTGTGTAAACGTTCACAGCCACGGTACGTAAGCAAAAGTATATCAATGCTAACATCAGATCTTCCAACGATAAGGACAGGATCGTTACCGAACATGGGCCTGATCGACTGTTGATTTATATGGTAAGAATGTGGTTTGGTTTAGAACTATCCAGACGACAAGACCAATAATATCGACCTCTAAAGTTGGATGTCCCTAACCATTACCTATGCGGCGTATCCGTAATAGAACGATGATGATCTCTTGGTTTTTTTTTTTTTTTTTTTTTTTTTTTTTTTTTTTTTTTTTTTTTTTTTCATTTCTCTTGCCGTCATCTTTGAAGTTCTGCCCCTCATATCGATGTGTCACATCTTGCAAAGGCATGGAGTACTCGGCAGTTACGTACTACGTTAATGAACCCATCGGGTTCGTCAATGTGATTGCCGATCAAATCTGAACGCCTCAACTTTTCGAAGTAAACTATTTGCTCGGCAAGGGTTTCATGCCTAGCCGAAAACAAAAGTAATCAGTTACTATGTACAGATCTTTATCCCGTAACTATTTAGAATGACAAATTTAGTGTATTAGTCCCTGCCGAATTAAGAATTCGAAAGTGCATGGACAAAGGAGAGCCAGCCTTACTAAACGGTGGTTGGTGGCTATTGTAAGAAATTATAAAGACCTCATTGATTGCAACAATGAACACCCAAATACAGAGGTGGCTAACTCCAAAAACGAACTCATCAATATGGCAACGCCCTCCATTGGTATGTCTACAATATTCTTTTCTACTCATAGACACACAGAAAATCTAACAACTAAACCAAGCTCTCCGTCAAGAGCAGCTCTGCTCCAAACGAGACCGCCCCCATCTTCTCTCCATCCAATACTGCTATGACTGGATTCAAGACTTGGTTCCATATGTCCAACAAACCCCCCTCGTATTCAACGAGTATATGGACTGTCAACCGGATACTCCCTTGAACATCCCCAACCGGCCTGAAATACGTGCTCTCCTGACCAAACACTCTATCAAGCTCGATCCCGTCAAGGCCAATATGCCCTGGCGTTCATCCATTACTAATGTCCGACAGAATATACACTGGCAGGCTGTGGTAGAGGGATACACCAAAATTCTCCAGGGCTTTGCAGAGGACGAAACCGCAAAGCGTACTCCAAGTCCAGGTGTCATTACTGTGGCTGATATGGCAATGAAAGAACTTAAGCTGGTGGGAGGATGGGAGCTCGCGTTTTGTCACATATATGTATCCTTTTGTGAGTGAGCATCGCGCAAGACTATTGGTGGAAATGCAGTGTCTCTCCCTGCTATTTGATGGTATGTTATTATTCTCTCAAATGGGTGGTTATAGGGGTGAATGAAGGCATAATTTAACTAGCATAACAGAATCATGGGAACATCATGAACATGACCATGTACTGTTTTAACGATTATATTTTCTTTTATTGTTTCATACTAACTTGATAGAACCAAACCTTCTTCCTCTCCTTGATGCCACCAATTAATAACGAAGACCTCCACTCCAAGAAACTGTGTGGGAGTCAATTGCGGCCGTCTATGAAGAAGATGAACGTGTTGGTGGTAATGGCGGCGCGGGGCTCATCGAGTTCCTAACCAACTATATCAAACACCCAACCCCCATCAAAGACTTCAAAACGTTTGCCGACTTTATGGATTATCGCTTCAATGACGGAGGTATGATGTATGTTACCCCTATCTGCCTCCCTACCTATATAGAAAGGCTCTAACGTAGAAAAGAGTATGCTGGAACTCAGCCAAATTCTCAATCGGTTCGGATCTCAGTCTCGAAGAGCCAAAAATGGCCCGTATTATCCGCCTGCTCTCCGAACAGATGCTAGAATCCAATGACATCGCCTCATTTGATAAAGAAAAAAAGCACTGGCTGTCTGGAAACGCTAAGCAATTCCGGACAACCAACGGAACCGCCATTATCCGAGATCTCTTCGCATTAAAAAGCGACGAAGCAGCAAAAGCGCTTGCATATGCAAATCAAATGGAAACAGAGCGCCAAATTGACCGAGAACTAGGGGATTTGCTCTCCACGGATCAATCGTCTGCCGATGAATGGCATCTGGTTAATGCGATGCTATACTGTGTTACAGGGAATCTAATTTCAGCAGTTACGATGTGTCGGTATGGAGGTCAGGCTGCTAGAATTCCACCTGTAGAGAAGGGGCTGAATATGGATGAATTGGGTGGAGGTATGTGGCCGATGATTTTGTTATGTTCGGCTGGGGTTGCTTTGGTTTCTCAGAGGTATCTGGGTGCGATTAAGGCGTGATTATTTTTCTGATTCCTGTTTTGGATGATTATAATGAAAATCATCACTTTTTTTTAAATCTTCTAAGACTGTTACCTACGTGTCTCTCTTATATAATGTTCTAGTACCAGTATCTCCCCATTCATCCTCTGATCAACAGGTCTATCATGGACATCGATCCTGAGCATCAATCGATTTTCCTCGATACCCGACACAGCGTTGGCGAACTTCTCTCCAGGACGCGTACTTTAGGCCCTATAGTTTCGAGACCGAGGTGAAGGCCACACGCAATAAAACGATGCTAAATAAATAACAGAGTAGACTATTTAAAGCGGACAAAAGAAATGCTCGTACATCTTGTTCTAGGAACTCACGAATGCCCCGACTGGGGAAGAACCAAAGCCACTAGACGAGAAGAAACAAAAAAGACTTTACTACCTCATAATTGCTAGCAAACGCTCTATGTTCAAGCAAAGAAGCTACCAACAACGCGCTGTCTTTTCTCGTCTTACAAAGGTCAAGGCCCCCTGCTCAGTGTTATTATAATCATTCCGGCCAAAGTCTGGCTCTCCTTCAGTGCAACCGCGGGGCGCAGTCTGTGAGGCTATATCAAGACTATTAATATCACAGTACAGTAGTAGGTGGATAGGTATGGATCCCAAATTAATGTGCAGTAGTTGTGTCAAGATGAACAATGGTTCGAGGTAATGGTGGGGTTAAATTTTAACATTATTTCATAAAAGTGGCAACGAATCAAGAGATTCCAATACTGTGGAGGTTCCATCTCTTTCCTCTGGTTCAATACGTTTCATCATCATAATAGAGAGAGCAATATGCTCCCCAATATGAGCCAGTCAATCTATAGGAATACATCAGTGGTCAAGCTGAATATTGCGATAGTAGGAGCTGGCATTGGCTTTTTGTCGGCTGCCATTGCTCTGATTCGAGACGGACATCATGTCACGGTTTGTGAGTCTACATTGGAGTTATCGGAGGTATGTTTACCTGAAGTAAGAACAGTTCCCTAGGAAAGTGATTAATCATGTGTAGATTGGCGCTGGTGTACAAATGTCACCGAATATCGTTCGCTACTGGCTCAACTGGGACAGACCCTTCTCGCCTCGTGATGGTTTTTTCTTCTCTCAAATCTGCTATCATGTTTTCAAATGAGCCTGCCTGCGTAATCGGTGGACACGGAACCTTCCGCCAGCATGTCAGATATAGAAGATATGGAGGATATCCTCTACCTGACAGGCTATAGTTGAAGTGATTTCCGATGAGTATGTTCTTTCCTGGATTCAGAGGGGCTTGTAGTGAGTTCTATATTATATTTTATGTCTATGGAAACCGTTGAAATAGGAGCCAGTGAACGATTTAAATACAGGAGATCAATAATCGATTGCTCTTCCTCTGTTGATGACGTTAAATACCGCTTCAGTGAGAACGACTCAATTGTAGTGATTCTATAGGAACTTATCAAGCATCGGCATGATTCTATGCACCATGATGCATACCAGCGGCTTTTACAAATGGGTCTGAGCCCAGCAATATCCCATGTAAGCATAAGCTACAGATTGCTCCTTTTATGATGATTAATTCGCTGTAGCTAACGCGATACATGGCAAACAGGTGTACAGGCAGTAGGCAGTTAATTCAGTAGCCTTCTTCATGAAGTGAATTTTAGTATTCTAACTAATAATCTGCTATTTATTTTCTACCACTGTCTAAGCTACTTCAACCGTTTCTGGCAATGGCTACACCGGGATACTACTACAGACGCCATGTCTTGGGCAGATTGTCCTCCTCTAAACCAGGACTTGGTCGAATTGCGCTGCGCGGCGAACGTTCTGGTATGTCTTCTATCATTACTCCCTTTTGATTCTCACTCAATTTGCTAATAAATGTCCAGGTGGCTGGCTTGCAGTTCAGTCCTGTCTGAAATATCCTAAAGCCCGTATAAAATGTGTGATTACCAGCAGTACAAGTCTCGACAGCCAAATACCTTATCATACTATTCCTGGACCCAAACGCATCATGGGTCAGCCACCTATTCCGGCTCGCCAGGCTGAAATGACGATTTGAAAATATATACGTGGGATTGTTCCTGGTGCGATCCGAGCAGCTACCGAGCCCATAGAGTCATGGCACCTTTTCATCCAGCAAGGCTACTACTCTCGTATTTTCAACTCACCCCATCATGAAGACCTCGGTATTATGAAAGCCGTGCCTGGAATTGATGACATGTGTCCAATCTGGCTTACGCATGGTACAGGAGATACTCTTGTACGTTTTACTTTTCTTGCCTCTAGAAGCCACACCAAAAGTCTAAAATAGTTTGGATCTGGGATTGCTGTTTGAGCAATTGCTGATACAATCTAGATTCCCTCTGAATGCTCATCAAACTTCGCGTATAAGATGAAGAAGATAAAGCCAGATGTGCCGGTACTCATGACTCTGCGCCCGGGTGAGCATGGATTTGATAAAGCGTGCTCCATGCAGAAGGAATGGATTCAGGAAGGGACTTCATTTGTGGAGAGATATTGGCCTTGATCACTGAATGGAATCAGCGCAGGGTGGCCTTTCTTCCTTTTAGCATGGTTGGCACTTAAAGCTGATTTTAGGAGGGTTATGTTCTAAAAGTAGGTGGGTAGTTACTGTGATGACATAATATTTGGATCGCGAACTCTCCTTGATTTAATATGATAACTTCTACAATATTACATTACACTTATATAACATCTTCACATCATCCCATTCTCACCATGATAATCGTCTGATTGAATCGGTCCTGTAGGTCCCGGACAATACTCTCATGAGAGGACCACTGGTGTACCATAACAATCCTCTCCAGTCTATTTAGTAGAGAACTAAGCTTGGTGATCCGCATGTTAACCAAGCACCTCAAGACCTGCATTTCATCTTCATTATCTAGCTCCCATCGCCTGATTTTCAGGCCCGTGCCCCGAGAATCACTGTAGCTGCCTGATTGACAGCTAGTCAAGCCATTCTTGTAGGCTACAGATCTGGTCATAGATGAAGCTGAGACCAAATCTCGGATACTGGTCAGCATTCTGTCGCTGATGTAGGTCACCATTGTGATATGCTCAGACTGGGAGCTGCACAGAGGACACTCCGAAAGGGTCTCACAGCTAGCTAGAGCATCCTTTTGCAAACAAAGTGTGTTGCGTGCATTGGAATAAAAGGCTTCTGGGGTATCCTGCAATCCTAAGGCCGTGGCCAACTGGACCGTTTCGAATGTACGTAGGATCTGACTCAGGCATGAACATGGGGTTGGTTTGAAATTCGTCCCAGTCTTGTAGGCAGGCTCTGGTGGGCATCCGGCTCCATGTGTTTTCTCTGTGTCCGGTTGGGAAACCCGAAAGAAGGGTATGGAAAAGAAGGATGCGTCTTGGGTAGGATAGTCAATGGTGTTCGTGTCTAGAGTGTGGACATCTTCAGGGCTGCTTTCTAACAAGATGTGAAGAGACCAAATCAGTAACCACAGGATAAGAAAAAGACAAAAGAAGAATACTGTAGGCTTGCTGCTTTTAAACTCACCGTTCCAAAGGTAGTAGTTGGCAACATCAAGCGTCCCCAGGTGGTCAAGCTTATTCTTACCGTCTGTTAAGCCCTCCTCCATCATTGGGCCATTCGCAACAGTCGGCCCCCTAATATACGCAGTGCCAGCATTGTTGCCTCCTGCTAATGGATGCCGGTCTGTATGGGATGTTCTTTCTTGGTCCTTTGTCTTGGATAGAGACTTTGGACTGGACGGACGGGGATAAATACAGTCGAGCTTTTTCACTCGGCATCGTCGGCAACCATTACGTTCTCCGGTGCATTTCAACTGTAGAGGAAGCTTCGTCAGGGATGATGACTACCAAGGAGACACAGTGAAGATAGTCTACCTTTTTTGATCTGCAATGGATGCAGGCGACAGGAGTTAATTTGCCCTGACGCTTCCGGTCAAAGGGTGGAAGGACGCTTTCCAAAATGTCGCGCCTGTTCTCTGAATTGATGTGTCGAAAAGTGTTGAACATGGTGAACTCTCGAAAAATCATTTCATAAAACGCTGTGATGAGTAAACATAACTGGGGATTGACTGATTTTATGGAAACAAAGGTAATCCATGTATTTCAATTTGCCCTTGTGATATGGTCTTTGGGGTTTAGTGAAACAACTATGAAGATACGGGTGTTGTTGAACCATGCCACCATCAAGCATCGTCAAAGTATAGCGAACAGAATTGAGTATTTGACCTGTGTTAGCCGTTTAACTCCGGGGGATTTTCCCTAACCGGTGCTATTAACCCCCTATGTAGAGGGAACAATCATGGCGGGAGGCCGTTATACAGCACCTAGTCCTAGTAGCACAAAGAGTTACATGTATCGAATACTAGCACGAACCACCCCTACCGAGGGGGGTTGCAAAGTATACTAGGGATTGTAGGCATCCATCCGATTTGGTATAGATTAGGGCGTGACAAATACACTGGGTCTTCTTTTCTGGTGGGATGTTCAGTAATCAGACCACCTGGCCTGTGCTTTAAGGGTCGATACGCACATGAGAATGACGACTGAACGTGTATTAAAACAGCGTGGATCAAGCCGACATGTCCGCCCATAAAATAGCCTCTTATAGTTAGAAGGGCTCGCATAATTGTGGCGCAGGAAAGATTACTGCTCTGAAAACATGATGTATCTAAGTAATCCTGCCGGAGCCCCAGGGAGTGGATACCGCATACATAGTATAGACTCCAGAAAGGTGCGAGTCTGCCCAAGAGAATTGCTTCAATTTGTCAAGGGTTGGCACATGGGGCAAAAGCACAAGAGCTGGTGGACTCTAGAGAAGCCCCAGCTTCCACTTTATTGGTCTGGACGGGGTAGATCATGCTCATCATGAAGGTTGATCATTCGTAATGCTGTAACGAGAATTGAGATAGGGTGCAGAAAGACCATGTTGATCCCTGTGGAGCGGTTCGCTTACAGATCGTGAGAAGAACTATTCGAGCTACTGTGCCGAGGGTGGTCCTATTATACTTGGTATATGGCTAGCAAGATTCATAAAAAGGAAATGATATACACGACCGCGGCGCGGCAACTCGTGTCCTTTCTCAATTACCGGTACCAGCCTCTGATTGGTTAACGTCTCGCCGTCCTCGCTTAATCTGTAGGAATTTATCCTTCTAGTAAAGCATAAAGCTTGTTAGTAAGAAAGCAGATGGTGATCACGTGGAGTGGATGGGTCGGGTTTTTGAGAGCCAATTTAGGTCGACCTGACCCAAAAACCCGAAACCCCCGCTACTATTCCAAAATAGGTAAGGGAAGCTTCAATCAGCTTACTGTTATGAATTCAACTCTTAAGCAAATTGAGGCTGTACAGATATCCCGAAGCCGTAAAAAGTCTAAGCGAGAGGTTCAACACCTTAGAGATAGTAGTATACTATGTATAAAGGATATAAATTGGTCTATTATAGACAGGAAGGCCAAAGATCATAAAAAGAATAAGAAAGCAGTAGATAAGACTTATTTCAAGGTGTATAGTTACCTCCCGCCAGCACATTATATAGGAAGTGAAACTACCGGCTTCAGATACAGAATTAACAGAGGAACCAGGTAATCAACTTTATTTTATTAATTCTATAGGTGTTTTGTGGTGTTAATGTGAATTGCTTCATTTTATTCCTTTAGGCTGCCGACCACCCACCAGCGGAAGGCGGTGGGTGTTCGGGACCGCCACTGATATCTGCTATTAGCTAGGATCCTTTGCGACAGCATATCTGCTCTGCAAGCGGTTCAAAACCTAGGGAACAAACCAGGACAACGGATCATCTATGCTATCCTTCAGGCAGCCACAGAAGCCAGAGCAAGAGGGGTTACACTCCGCCTTCAGTGGATACCAGGGCACTGCGACGACCCGGGAAATGACGCTGCAGATCAATTGGCCAAGCAAGGGGCAACTCCAGGCAAGACACACCCATTTTGACCCCTCTTATCAAGAGAGAAGATATTCATTCGCAACCACATCCGTTGCCAGTGGGAGCAGAAGTGGAAGACATCCAAGAAAGGGAGTCATTTTCGCAAGATCGACAGTACACTACCTGCGGCTTATACGAGACGGCTGTACAGTTCCCTACGAAGGAATCTGGCTTATCTGCGGATACAAATGCGGGCGGGCCACTCCTGGCTAGCTACATATGGGAAGACCTTCAGGTTTCGGGAGGACGACCAGTGTGCATGTGGCGCACAAGAAACAGTAGTCCATGTCTTGGTAGACTGCCCACTGCTAAAGATACCTCAGCAAGAGCTCCGGAAGACAATCAGGGACGCGTTTAATAGCATACCAGTACTGCTAGGGGGCCGTGAAGGTAAGGAAAGGCAAGTAGATACTGCCTCGCGAGCCAGCATAATCGAAGCAGTGCTGGACTTTGCAGAGGAATCACAACGGTTCCGAAGTCGCGCGCCAAGGGGGCAGCCTAACAGCGAGAACGGCAGTTAGGCCACAGTAGGCCGTAACGAGGCTCTTAGTTCGTTTTCAGGAAGTGGCACAGTCTACATGCACATACAAGGATATATATAGTTGTGGTAGCCTGCATATCGCTTTTAAAATTTGCGAGGGGTCAGGGTAAATGAAATCATCCATCCATCCGTCTGTCTTTTGAAGCTATTCAACCACCAGCTATGCCACCAAAGATGCCTAAATCATCAAGACCTCAGGTGGAACAGGAAGGCAGGGTCTTATTAGCGATATCAGCTATTAAGAATAATCAATTTATCAATATTCGTGAGGAAGCTCGTGTTTTTAAATATACCCTGTACAACATTTTAAAGGCGCCTATCAGGGTATATATTTCGATTAGATTTACGCGTGAATGGTTATAAATTGATTACTAGTGAAGAGCAATTGTTCAAAGAATGGATTCTATTACTAGATAAATTTGTAGTATCTCCCTGGCCTGTATATGTATAAGAAATTGCTAATACCCTGCTTTCGACACACGATACTACTTCTCCCCCTACTACTGTAGGAGAGAAATGGATAGATAACTTTACTATGTGCATATTTGAGCTTAAAACCTGCTTTGTACGTCGGTATAACTATTAATGTGCTAAAGTAGAGGATCTTAAGGTCCTAGGTGCTTGGTTTGAGCAGGTAAATAAGGCTATTTAGAAGTATGGTATAGTTTCTAATGATATATATAATTTCGATTAAATAGGTTTTATAATGGTTCTAATTGCTGCGGCCAAAGTTATTAGTAGGTCTGATATGCTAGGTAAGCGATTGTTATTGTAGATAGAGAACCGGGAATAGGTTACTGTTATAGAATATATATGTTCTAATGGATGGGCTTTACCTCCCTATATTATTTTCGAAGGCAAGGTGTACGTAGAGGTTTAGTACGAGAATGATAAGGTTCCTTTTAATTGGAGAATCGAGGTCAGTTCTGATGGCTGGATAAGTAAAGAGATTGGCCTATGTTGGCTGTAGAATTACTTTATACCTCTTACTGCCGGCCGATCTGTGGGAAAATATTGTTTTCTTATTTTAGATGGCTACGATAGTTATTTAACACCTTGATTCGATCAGATCTGCGCAGAAAATAATATCATATTAATTTGTATGCCTGCGCACGCTGTCATAAGCTTCAACTACTTGATGTTGCTGTTTTCTCGCCTTTAATGCGCGTACCTATCTGATGTTAGTAACTGGGGCACGAGGCACGGAATTGTTCTAGAAACCTTCCATTTTCTAAACACTTGCAGCGTTGCTGATTCATCATATTTTCCCAACGTCATCATCATCACTGCTGCCACAACAAATCACGACTCCTGAATCAATGACAACCCTACCCGAAGGACTACGAACGAGTATGTCCATAACAGCCGAGTTTGTGAACCGACCGATAGACACGTTTTCGACAAATCAATCTAGTTTTTGTTTTAATTGCTTATCTTTTTGGGAATCTCGTTATTTGCCACGCGGGCAGTAGTGCGACGCAACACGACGCGCTACGAGGCAACTAAGAGGAGGACTGAGCTCAACCCTCATGCACCTTACATGCAGGGTGAAACACGCATCCAATTTGCCTCCCTTCGTTCGGCACCGTCGTGAAATAAAATAAAAATAAAAGGAAAATATTTTGTAGATCGCTTAAGTGAGCGAGTCATTTTAAGGATCTTCGTTCTGGCCTCTAGAAACCAAGTCCCACGATGATTTACCCCCACCTGGAAATTGGATCTCATATCAAAGCGTCATTCTACCGGCTAAGAGGTGCATCCAGTGCATCCACGCTTCGGTGGCGATTTTGCTGTTTCTTGGTCTCTCGCTTTCTCTATATACTGTGTATCTCAGTACGGGGGAGTAGCTGTCGCTTCCAATGGGAATGTTATCTTGCTAGTGTGGAATGTTATTGATATTTAATTTTTATTTTATTTCATTGCATTCCATTTTATGTTATTTTATTTAACTTTATATTATCAATGTCTCTACCTTTCTTTCTCCTTTTTCGTCTTGGGTTGAATTTTGAAAAGTCACCCTCACCAATATGATAGCATATAAAGTACTAGGTCAAAAGTATTGCAACACCCGGATTCCCGCCTCTGAGGCGCCGCTTTTAAACCCCAATATCTCAACGAAATTAAGAGCTTTTGAGCTCTTAGTACATTCTATAGATTTCTAAGCTCAATATTTAGTATACCATCCACGTGCTTTATATACAGCTCGAAGTCTGCGCGGCCGGGATAGAACTAGGCGATTTATGACCTCCTGATCAAGGCCATTCCACGCAGCTTGAATAGCCTGCTCAAAACGCTCTATATCTATTTCTGATACCCTATCTAGAAAGAGCTCAGGATAGAGCTCCTTTAGCTTCTTTTTAAGTAGGTGCCAGAGGTTTTCAATGGGATTTAAATCAGGCGAATAGGGCGGCCAATCTAGAACCCATATACCATACCTTTCAAACCACAATTGCGCCTGCCTAGATATATAGATTTTAGCGTGATCTTGTTGGAACCTCATTCCAGGCTCGTAGATTGGTAGGAGGCCTTTTTTTAGCTGAATCAGCCTCTACAGTAAGCCTGTTTTGCTTTTCCACCCTTTAATATAAAATCTGTGCAGAATTCGCTCTTATGGTCGATGTAGAAACGTTGTAGGGGGTCCCAGTAATCAACGCTGAATAGCTGATTCTAGGCCTCCGGCGAACCATTTGAAATATATAGCGTTTAGCTGCCTGGCTGAGCTTTTCGGGCCTACCAGACCGAGCGCCTGACTTTAGGCTGTTCTGATTTTGGAAGCGTTTTTGTGTTCGGTAGATAGTAGAACGCGCAACGCCAAAATCCCGGGCAAGTTTAGTGACATTTTGCTCTGCTTCTAGGCCTTCAAGCAAGGCAGCGTGTTGTTCAGTAGATAATTCAGATATAGGCTGTCGATTTGCACTAATTTCGGTTCCAAAAGACCTCATTTTGGTGATGTGGTAGGCGTTTGAGATAATTGTTGTTTTTTGACGCGGGACGCGTTTTGCGATACTTTTGACCCACTACTGTACCAATGTAGTAGTAATTATAGTCGTTATAGGGTAGAGCGGAATACTTCTAATGAGTTATCGGCTTGTTAGATAATGAATGATATCATACAGTGACAATTATGTCCTTTTTCAGTAAACTATAGGTGCAATGGCGAGCTGAAATATGGTGGGTTATGGAGCTCGGCAAAATTTTAGGTACTAACTTTTGCTAGCTGTTGATCAATGGGAGAGTCGGCCGGAGACAAGTTCCATGAATTTTGCCGAAGTGGTTGCAGAATGAAGGGGCTGGCTGCATAATGTGTGGATTGTGTATACGGAGTATGGACATTAGCCATGACGTCCGTGAGACAGGGCATGATAGGATAGTCCTTCCATTTGCCGACCAACCATGCAGAATGATGAGACGACTACTACATACTTAGTAGTACGGAACAAACGGAAACGGAAATAATCCGAACAAATCCCGAGTCATGCTTGCATCTGTCAATTGCGTCGAACAAACATGCGGGCACTCATTCGAGAGAGGGGAGTGCCACCATTTTTTTCTTTTTAAAAAAAAAATAAAAGGGAGGGGGGGGGCGGGGGGGAGAAGAGATGGAGACGAGACAAGTTCCTTCAAAAATAAGATAAATTAATAAAATAAAAATAAAAATAAAAATAAAAGGAAATCAATTTTATTCAGCTAATTAATTGAAAGCCCATACCAATAAAAGGAAAAAAAAAAAAGAGGTAACGATTTCCTTTAGTTTTCTTGCTTTTTCTTCCATTTTCATTTTTCATTTTTCTATTTTTTACTTTTTTGGCAGTATGGCCACATCTTAATCCCATGCAGCAGCCTTTTCTCTCTCCTCACATACACACACATCCTTTGGACGGATCTCCACTTGGTGATCAGCCCCCAGCGCATCCTAAAATCCATCTTAGCCATTGTCAAATAGTTTTCCACGTTGACCATGTTCCTTACTCCCTGCAATATGAAAACTTTAACAGGATTGAGGCGCTGGCCACATGGCTTTTCGTTTTCTAGAAGGTCTGGCTGCATGCCCCTAGAAGCACAAGAATTCCGTTCCTGATTCGATATGTAGCCAACTGCCAGCCAACTAGGAAAGGTAGTCTATGTTCCAATTTGTTGCAGGGTTAACTCTAATGGTCATTGCACATTCCTTCTACCGACAGCGCGTGAAATGGAGGTGTTCATCTCGATTCGGTGTAGCTCCTCTACCGATTCAGCTCGCAGATCTCTGGACAAGGGCCTTTTCTCTCCAGTTTAAAGGCAACCGGAATTCTCGAGTTCTCGGAAATGTGTACTCATCTCTCTCTCTCTATCTCTCTCTCCATCTCTATCTCCATCCAAGGCTGTGGACACCATCATAAATTGTGGATTATAAGATCTCTTTTGCAAGCCCCAGACTGTAACGACCTCCACTTGAAGTCTTTTCGTGTGGAGTTGGCTAGACCAGTTCCTCTTCCCTCCCCATCGGTACTATGACTTCATCAAGTCGTTCCACTGGGAAGAGACTGCCCATTAGCTGTCAAGCATGCCGTACAAGGAAAATCCGCTGCTCCCGAGATGGCCGTCCATGCCAGACATGTGTCCGACGAGGATTAGGAGCGGAAGACTGTGTCTACTTGGGCCAGCCTCGGCTATCCTCTGAGAATACAGTAACGGCGGACGCGACTTTGCAAAAGGAGCTGCTGGCGCACATCCCCCTTTCACCACAGATGTCGCCTAGTGTGGCCGGGAGCTTCTCGGAACCGGACAGTTCGATCGGCGTCAGCCAACCTGACGCCAGAAGCCCGTTCCTGGGTAACTTTGGCACCCTCCAGACATTTTCTTCGGGCTATGTCCGTTATCTTCCACTGGCATCTCAGTGGGGCTCAGTTACTGGCGGTGCAGTGCATGACGTCGATGCCGACATCCCAGAGGAAGGCGATGATTTACAGATTCCTTTTGCCAGAAACAATATTTCCAGAGAGGAATTGCTGGCAGTGCTTCCGCCGGGCCGATATTGCGACGCGCTAAAGGATGTCTACTTCCGAGTATTCTCTCCCGTAGGTCCTGCCCTACCCCATCCCTCATCCGGCCTTATCTGCTAGCGGGACTCTAACTAATTCGAATCAGATGTTCCATATTCTGCATGATTTGACGTTCGAAGCTGAATATCAGCGATTCTGTCACGACCCAAGCAGTGTAAGCACGGCATGGGTTGCCCTCTTATTTATTATCTTGGGAATTGCAGTCACCGCCCTTGATGACGATGATCTACTGCTATCCGACTTGGGCCGTGAAAAAACAGTCAGCCGCAATATCAAAGTCCTATCATCGCGCTATCGCTCAGCAGCGCTGAGATGCTTGGCAGCTGATGGCGTGTTTTCTCGGCACTCCATCAACTCTCTCCAGGGCCTCGTCCTCGTTAACTACGCAAGGATCCACCGTGGACTACCTACGTGGGCCTTGTTGGGCTTTACACATCATGTAGCAATCTCAATGGGATGTCATGTTGACCCGGAACGATTTAGCCTGGGGCCCATCGAGCGCGAGGAGCGTAGGCGTGCCTGGACGGGTCTCATGATCCTTTATATTAACCAGAACAACACCTTTGGCGGTTCGGATATGAGAATATATTCTCATGATGTAAAGTTCCCGTTGGAGATTAACGACGTGGACTTGCTCACAGGAGGGACATCAGAGCCCACAGTGCATCCCACTCAAACGACCTACCTCTTGCTGAAATACCAGCTATCCAAGATATCTTCGATGATCTGCGAAACACTCTTCACATTTACACCAAGATTCAGCATCTCGCAAATCGAGATTGAGATCCTAGCGATCCACGAAACCTGCGACAAGCGGTATCAACTCCACGCCAGCGGCGAAGCACTTCCGACTCACCATCTGGCCAACTTGAACACTTTGTACGGCTGCCTCCACCAGCTCTTCCTTCTCGCCCTCCGGCCTAATCTATGCCGCTACTTGCAAGGCGAGGTTACGCCCGAGATATGCTCTGCGAGAGCTAAGTGCGCCGCATCTGCCAAGGCAACCCTGGCAATCTACCTGTCCCTGCACGATCTACCCCAGTATTCAATGTACAAATGGTACAACAGTGGGCTCGGGAGCTTCCACGCTTTCCACGCAGTCGTTGTTCTCTGCGCTATTCTCATGCACCCGGACAGCCAATTCGAATTCACCGAGACCCACGATCTCCTCTGGCGATCATTGGATGCCTTCGCGGCACTGTCGAATCGCAGTAATTTCTGCAGTAAAGCCGTGCCTGTCATCCGCCAGCTTCTGTAGGTAAACCCACTCGTACAGCCCCCCTCCCGAAATCCCACATTTAGAAAGTATCAAATTAACAAAATATATCCAGGGGCTCCGTCAGTGCCCGAAACCAGCCACAACAAACCTTAGTACCAATGGACAACACGGTGCCGACCTCAGCTGCGCCATCTTTCATCCAACCCTACCCCACCCCACCAGTCGACTACATACCGGAGCCACTCTTTGCTCAACTCCGTCCTCAGAATTGGGTGAGTCCATCATCGGTCCAATGGGACGGATGGAACTTTCTCGCGCAGGAGCGGCGCCTCCGTCAGTCAGCACTGGGATAAACTGACGGCTGGAGCCGCATTATCACTACTCGATCTCATGGCTCACTACAAGACCATGCTATTCCCGGCTGGAGAAGACAGGCCCCGGTTCTGGTCGTGGAATATCCGCCGTTCGATGAGGAATCGACTCAGTTTAGCTTGCAGAAAGAAAGCTAACGCGAGATGGCGGGAGCCCGTCGGAGTTGATCCGATGTCGGGAACCCTCCTCGTATACGAGTCAGTCATGATATCATGCAATCACGCATTTTGCTTGTGGGGAGGAGTCAGTCACTTTGGGGTGACTGCAGTCAAATTCTCCGGCGCGGGCGTTGCCCCGCGTCCAGAATCCCGGACCTTCAATGGTCTACACACTGTGCAATTGGCTATATTCGCCGCAATTGCAATATGTCGAGACAATGATCTGGATCATTCTTCAACGTTAACACAATTTCCTTGGCTTCTGTATGGAAACGTCACATGACATGTCTCTATGTTCATTTGTCACATAGAATATATCATTGAAACTTGATTATGTCAAGGTGTGCCGACTGTCTACTCGCCTAGAAACAACTGGCGCAGATGGCAGCAGTGCCAAAAGTGAGCTTTTGACCCTGGCGGATTTGTCCTTTGGCATGCCGGATAGCGATGAAGCGTGGAATAGTATATCGGGGGTAGGCTCCGAGGCGCGTCAAGAGGTAGCTTTTCAGACAACACTGAGGGATAGTCAGGATCCGACAGGGTGGATTTCGCAGTCGTCGACTGTGCTGTCCAATGCGCGCGTTGCCTTTGACTGGATATAATCGGGCACGGCACTTTCGGCAGATTGAAGAGCTAGGGATGGCGGAGTATCTGATTGCTGTCTTTCCAATGGGTCCGACCAGGGCAGCATATAGCATAAAGAATATTTGATTACATGAAACGAATCAATCGGGGTGAATACGTTCTAAAACAGCAAAACCAATCTAAATATAAGAGAAAGATGATTATTTTCTACAGTAATTCAAGCAGTGTTTAATTTATAGATTAATATAGAAGGCATTAGGGTGAGAGGCACCAAAGTGCCATAGGGGAAAGAAAGGAGTAAGGATAGGTGGTATTTTATATAGTATATAGGAACTTTTACTAAATTTAAGGGAGCTAGATCTAATTGCTAATGAGGCCAATATTAGCATTACTTCTAGTCATGAGTTAAAATAGAGTAAATGCTTATTGAGGTTATCACCTCAGGATGGTGACTAAACAATGCTTAGCAGGTGTAGAATAGTAGTATATAGTATGCTTGACTACTAAAGCAGCACTTCACTGAGAGAAATACAGGTGGAAATGAGGCCATTTATAGTCCCAGTAGCAGTCATTTCCAGCGCCGATTTCACAGGTCCTCATATTCTCGGTGTAAAAAAGTACTAACCATGCGGGCTATATAGTCAGGGCTTCGTCGGTCAAAACACCACAACCTACGCCAGCGTCCCTATCTTTGTTTGACACATCCACAGCAGTTAGTTCAAGGCAGCGTATATCTACTCTGAGGCAAAGTTGTCTCGTACGTGATCATTATCGCTGTGTTATTTCTCGAAAATTCGATCGACGTGAAGCAGAAAAGCGTTTCGAACAAGATGGGGAAGGATGACGATGGAAACCTTCTTCGAGACGAATCAAACGACCAATTTCAATTCTTAGAAGTCGCCCATATATTACTCCATTCTCTCACCGCGGTTTCTTCTGGTGAAACGGACCTGGTATGTGCGATCTGCAATCTTATAATTATTCTGTTAACGTGGCTCCATAGAGTGATTCGAAAGAAAATGCCCTCCGAATTCTAAATATGTTCGATCACGGTATCACCCATTTAATCGAATATCCGAAGACCGATAGCCCCATGAATGCTCTAACATCAACCTATGACTATCATCAATTATTCGGCGCATTCAAGATATATTTCGAGCCCACAGACAACCCATATCAGTATAAGATCGATTCAACGGAGCAACGTTCCTTCTTACGTGATCCGTTATTCCCCGTCATTCGGACACTGACCCTAAGCCCAAACCGTACGATCGACCCACCATCTCCTCGACTACTCGCTGTCCACCGTGCCATTGCGCGTACTATACATCTCAGTGGTGCAGCAGAATATATAGAGAGTATCCTTCGTGGTTTAGAGGAAGTGAGCGTGAGAGAAGATGGCTCAACGAATTTGGGACACATAGTGAAACTTCGACTAGGTGGCTGGTTAGATACATTAACCGTCTGCTAATTCCATGGTTTGCTCTGCTGTCTGCTTTCCCAACTCCTCTTGATACTTAGAAGATGCGGTTGGCAGACCTCGCGTTTGACCATAGGCTTGACTATAATGTGATAAATTCTGTTAATGTAAATCCCCCGGGCACGATTGCTTAACTTACTGGTCTGCAGGGATACATTCCCTATGGTATTTCTTCGACTGTCAGACCAGCATTCTGGAAATGTCCTTTGCACTCTGTTCCCTCGCACCTACGGTTTCAATGCACCATTCAAGGAAAGAATCAAAGCCCTGGTCCGGGTTATCTTCGTAGACTTGCTAATGCCGTCTGATAAAGGCTTTCAATTCGGAGAAGAGCTCCTCCATCGGATTCAAATCAGGCGAATACGGGGCAAATATACCAGCTTTACCCCGGCTTCTGCGCACATTTGCCCTAATCTCTCAGAGTGATGAAAGGAAGCATTATCCATAACAAGAACAGATTTTGGCTCCGGCCATCTCCCGCAATGATGAAGCAGCTCCTCTATAAAATCTTCAAAGACGGACGCGTCAGTGGAGCCTTGGAAAACACGGGACAGGACGACCCCATCTTGCGCGTAGGCTGGCAGGATTTGATACCGCTGGTCACGATGGAATTTGGCCACTTGAGTCGGGGCGATACCAAGAGGAGACCAGCCGGTTCTCCTGAATCCTACCCTCTTGTCACACCCAGATTCGTCCACATACACAAGGTGGTATGAGCAAAAGTCTGACATAAAATGGAAGTACGCATCACGTAGATCTGCATTTCGCTCTCTTGCTTTATATTTAGCAGCTTTTTTGGACCAACCTTCACGCTTAAGAGCACGACTAATGCTGCATGTGGTTACATGCACCTGGAACTCGTCCCATAGAAAAATCGCCATCTCGTCCAGGTATAGATGGGGCTTCTCAAGGAGATGATCACAGAGGGCTTTAAGCATAACAGGTGTGAGTCTCCGTGGGCGACCGCCCTTATTTGGGGGTGCCTTCACATCCCCGAACAGGTTCATGTTCGTGACATGCCTGGTGATAGTACTTGGATGGCAGCCAGCCGCGTTGGCAATCTGGGAGCGGGTAAGTTCATTGCTCAAAATCATATCACGGATGAACTCCAGGGTCGATGGAGCTAGATTGGGAGCCATCTTTTCTGCCCTATGAGGATGATCGACGTGATCTTCCGGGAGGATCCTTGGTAGTTCGTGGGGATACATCCACGTGGCCTGACAGATCGTTGTATGTGGGGATACAGGTTATGTAAAATATTTTGCGTTATGGGGGCAACCCGTACTATTCATTACGGCAACACGTAACAAGGGCTCTCGGAAACTATCCCAAAAGAGGCGTAGCATGTTTCATATGAGGGCACCTGAAAGTATTCAAGAGTATAAACAGTTGCACCAGTTTTGCAAAAAGGTGTATTAATTGGAAAACAGAGGATTGGAGTTGATTCACATATGGATAGAGTATGTAAGTAAAGCAGCCCAGTTGCAGTCCAAAGGACAGGGTTCATAGATGGATGCTTATTGCTGCGGCAATATGGCCATTCAATTGGCAGCTTTCGTCTAATTACTGCTTTCATCACAATGTTCCCTAGGCCTGTCCATCACAAGCTAGGGTTCCGCCTTGATTGGACAGGACATCATCTATTACAATTAGTAGGTCCTTGAGCAGC